>BLKR01003410.1:0-147056 GCA_011170035.1 Teleogryllus occipitalis
AAAAAAGTTTATCATTACAAAATTATATTATAAATTTTCAAATATCCATAAATGGAATATTCTTCAGACGAAAGTAATCAAGTGTGAAAATTAAATTAGATCGGTTTTTCGTCAATCAAAATGCCAATATTATTTTGGAATTACGAATCTGATAAACCAAGTTTTGATAATTGTAAATCAGCTAATGATAGTTATGTTTAATAATAAAGATGTTTTTGGGGCCGATGTTTTATTAACTTCGATGTTTCAATTTTAAGCATCGATGTTTAGAAACATCGATGTGTTCTTGGAGATGTCACATCCCTAGTTATCGATACTTCGAGAACCGGTTGCGAGTTCTCGATCTAAGTTTCCTGGACGGGAGGTCTTACGTTTAAGACCCGACGGCCCAAGGCTCTGGCGGCAGGTGAACTGAGATTTAAATATTTGGGGAATTGACGTTTCATCACAGGGGCGTAGTTGTCGAATAGGGAGCTTCAATATCAAACATTTAGGTTTGAACTAGCACGATTAACAATAAGGTTCAACTTGCTGGTGGGGGTATGTATATCAAAAGCGTCGGCAGCTATTTCGACTCAACTGAGCTTCAACGATATCACGTGGACAATAGGAGAATCACTTAGTGAGACATTTTCGGTTAATGGCCACCAAGGTCATGGCAAGCCAACGTCATCTGTACTTGGTTACACACTAAAGCTACACTTGGTTAGCCACTAAAATATAGAGTTAGTCAAGGTCATGTATGGGCGACGTTATTGGCCAAAAAAGGCGAGATAAGTTCCTTCGTTCACCGCGTGATGTCGCTGAAGTTCAGTTGAGTCGATTTGCTGCCAACGTTTTTCGTACATACGACCACTATACCTCGAAAACAGGAGTTGAGTGTCCTTTGATTGAGTTTTCCGTGTTTCCGGGCGCGTCAACTGCTTCGGTCATTAGTCCCGTTAGTGTAGTGCATGTTTTTTCTCGGGAGATGGCGGTGATTTTCCCTCGCTGAATGGCGAGATCCGGCACCGACCTACCGTCGGCTAGTGGGGTTTCCCCCTAACCAGTATTCTCCCACCAGCGAGGCACCGCCCCAACCGGGACAAGCTCTAAACTCCCGACCGGTCTCCCGGAATATGTGGAAGTGTAGTGCATGTTAGTGTACGTGTGTGTGTAAGGGGAGAGGATAGGACAAGGAAGAGGAAGGACAGATCGCGCGCGGTCCGTGGCCCGTTTGGTAGGTACTGCTCCGGCATTCGCCTGGTGTTGATCGGAGAAACCACGGAAAATCGGTTGATCGGATCAGAGCAGCCGGCCGCTAGAATTCTCCTCCAGACAGCGACTGAATTCGACCTAGCTGAAAAGCTAGTGTCGAAAATCCTGCCGCCGCCAGGACTCGAACCTAGGACCTCCCGGTCAGAGGCGCTGCAGTGACATCAGTTGATGCACTGAGCTACCGCTCCCGGTCAGCTGGCTGTCAATTCCCTGTACATTACAATAGGCGTGTAGGTTGCAAGCCGACCACTGTGGTTGGATAGCGTTATAAATTAATAATCCACATGGTTTTCACAATTATTAACGTCTATCTCTGAAGATTTTGATGTTTAATATCACACTGAGCAGGATGGAAGATGTTTAATTGGGTATGTGAAATGACTTTCATGTTACCTTTGGATATAGTTAATACCAGTCTAATAGGTGATTGCGATAAATAAGTACCTGGTCAACGGCGGCTACTTTAGGTAGTAAACAAAGTATACCTATCCAAAGGACGGAGGTATCGAATCGCCGCACAATCCTTCCACTGTTTCAGAAAGCGCTTCCCCATTAGCTTAGCGTGCATGCCGCACCTTTTCCACCTGGGTGGGTGTAACTCCCTCGTAAAAGTCTCCCCTCTCCCAACGTCGGAAGTTTGGTGATGCCCCAACTCTCAAAACGTGTAGCCAGGAGGCATCCAGCAAAAAAGGAAAGAGGAAGGAGAGAGGACTTCGTACGAAACCATATTCCTTTCATTTATCCAAGCGTAAAGCCGAGATCCCCATTTTCTTCCCCCGCACACACATACAACATACACACCGGTGATCGCGTTACGCTCAAATTGGAAGGAACCGCGTGTTCGGCAGATGAGGAAGGGGCCGGAAAAAGTTACAGTTTCCGCTGATACTTTCCCTCGCCGAAGGACGCTGGATTTTCCCTTCGAAGTTGTGCCTCGAGCGAAAAGCCAGCGTGGTGGCTGTGTGTAGGAGGAGTTCCCTATTGCGAGACCTGCCACATGCAGGCGTTCGTGTCAGGAAGAGTTCCCCGATCCTTGGGGAAGTTGTCGGTGAAACCGACTTCGTTCGTTGCTTTATTTTTGTTTCGGGCAGACAGGTTCGTTTTTGGATTTAATATCCCGATGTCCATTTAAGTTCCGGAAGGAACTTCATGTTCCAGGGAAGGGTGTACTCACTTGTGCAAGGCAGGGTTGTACAGTCCGTGGAAGTCGGTGGGGGTTTGTAGAAAAGATGCAGATTTTGAAGTTTCGCTGGAAAGTTTCGGGATGATAAGAGAATATTATTTGTTTTCCGGGAATTTTTGCTTGTTTCATATCGGTTACTAAGAAAGCGGAGCTTGGGTTGAGAATGATACGCCGCCCAGACGATACAAATTTAGAGATTAGAAATCGGCATCTCCAAAATCCCATATTACAGAGTTCTTAAAAGTATCTCTTTTTTATTAATTCACTAAAAACTAATATTTCCAACATTTCTTAAAACTTTACGTGTATAAACTTCATTCTGGAAACCTTTAGAAAATTTCATGAATTTAAACAAGCTTTTTTCAAGCTATTATAACTTTAATAACAGAGTTAAAGACTGAAAAGCGTTCATTTTTTCCGACCCATAAACATTGCCCTTTTGTGCCCCTTTAGAGAGTTCTTACGATAATAAGTTACTTCTCCCTATAATGTTTTAAAGACGCTGAAGTACAATCGGTTATATATTGTTCGGACAACAAAGTAATCAAACTCCATGTTCAAAAATCTGTAACATACTCAAATATCCCACTCATTACATTAAGGAGAGAATAACAAGTTATTATTACAAGATTAAGAATTGTCCATTCTTCCCTAACCCACTCCCATTTAATAAAAAACGACCAGATACACGTCTGGTATAATAACTGTTATTGACATGTAAATTATTAGTGATCACTTAGTCGTGCGGTCCGAAAAATAAATAAATTAAATTTAAGAAATCGATTACATATAAAGAAAAAGATGCTTCATTCATGGCTGGCGCCAACTAGCAAAAACTTAAAATTTAATACTGACATCTATTCTGTATTAAATTCTACTTGTGTATTAAAAAGTATTAAATTTTTGTGTGTTACGAAATTAGAAAAAAATTCTAATTTCGAAGAAAAAAGATTCTAATATTTGTTACACTTTTCTTGGTAAAGAAATTCACATTATTAACTGGAAATAACTCGGAAAGTTACTGATCATAGCAACCGGCCGCTAGAATTCTTCAGAAAGAGGCTCTATTCGACGTAGTTGTAGACAAAAATTGAAAATCCGTCACCGTCAGGCTTCGAACCCTCGAACCTCCCAGTCAGAATCGCTGCAGAGACGGGCAATGCTGGCTCTGAGATGAACTCAGCTGGCGGCTTCGCACGTCAAGTGTTTCCCAACTAATCCCCACGGCCCCCTCCCCCTCCCCCCTGCCAGGCACGTGGCAGCAGCTCCTCGGGGTTTCATTAGCACGGAGTAATAAAGCGAGTCCATCGCGTACACTAAGCAAACGTCACTGGGCTCGCCCCCCCCCGACCCCCGACCTCCGCGCAGTGGTCCGAAATGAGAGGCGAATTCACTGAGGTCGTGGGTTGCGACTCACGTGCCCCGTCCGCCTCATTAAGGGCTCCCAGAAGTGCGAGAATTAGCAACATAATGCATTTTGGATAGTTAGTTAATGCCTTGTTTTATGTGGCGAGGCTCGGGCCAACAGGCCTGTTCTTCCGTCGGACCACAAAAAAATTGCACTACACTTCTTTCACCATCTAGTGTAGACAGAATGTATCATCGGGCGATTTGAATTTTAGCTCAGAGGCTTCTTTTGGGATTGAAGATCCTTTGACAAGCAATAAATCTACAACATGGGACAGCCGGCTTTGCTTCCCCTCAGAAGGAAGCCGAACGAAGGTTTTTATCGCCCTTAAAATTCTCAGATTCGATCGGGTGTGAACCTACAAATTTGGGTAACCGTTGTACCATTGAAACCACTAAGTGGTTACGCAAGTATAACTGTTTTAACTCTCAACTTGTGAAATAAAGCGCATTATTCGTTACTGTGTGACGATATGCAATTGACTGCAACATGCCTTTGCGTCTTGCGATGCCGAGAGACGTGCTCATCCGACTGCAACATGTTAGTTAGTTAGTTAATGCCTTATTTACGTGGCGAGACTCGGGCCATCAGGCGGAACTCAATTTTGCTCAGAGGCTTCATTTAGTCTTGAGGATCATTTACATGCAGTAAATCTACTACATGGGACAGCCGGCTTTACTTCCCCTCCGAAGGAAGGCGTACGAAGGATTTTTTCGCCCTTAAAAATCCACGGCTTCGATCGGGTTTGAACCCGCAAACTCGGGTACAACAGTCCGATACGCTAACCGTTATACCACCGATTCCGAAACTTGTTATACTGCAGATGGAGCCACCGTGGTACTTATCATTCTCCCCATCCATCGCGTTGATGTGGCTCGTGAGCTCATATTTGTTATTGTCCATAAAGTTGGACAAGCGGAGCTTGTGAGCTCATTGAACTTACGGTTAGTTTTTTTTTAGACGAAGAGAGAAAAACTGCATCTAGATGGAGATGACGCTATGTATTGTAAGCGCATACGACAAGAACATGGGTATATTCCCGTTCACCCAATTTACACGACAAGAGGGAGGAATAAAGAATAGATTTTAGGGCGAACGGTGATACATGGTGTACTATGATTACTCACCATGCCACTACATACGTTCATACTGAGCGTGGGTTTCGAATCTACAGCCCTGGTATAATTCGCACTTTAGTGTGCCTCAAGCCCTTGAGATATAAAGTGGATCAAAGGGCCTGAATTTGTACGCATTTTCTCACGACCTTGAAAGAATCACCCTTTCCACAAAGTTGAATAAACGCT
Source organism: Teleogryllus occipitalis (assembly GCA_011170035.1). NCBI lineage: Eukaryota > Metazoa > Arthropoda > Insecta > Orthoptera > Gryllidae > Teleogryllus > Teleogryllus occipitalis. The sequence goes on from BLKR01003410.1 coordinate 5,153, forward strand.
TGGGTTGATTGATCGGTTTTCGGATACCTCAACTACTATGGTCATTAGTCCCCTTAGTTTAGTAATGTTTTGTCGCATGTTGGAAATATAAAGTAGCAGGCATGCAACTCATCAACGCGAAGCCTAGTTTGTGTACGGTTGGTATAGCATTCTAACTGAGATGAAGGGAAGGAGACCATGTGTGTCATCGCAGGAGCAAGTACAGTCGACTCCGGTTATAGTGAACGTCTTGGGACTAACATGTTTGGTTCACTATATCAGAGGTTCTCTGTATCGGAGGTTCACTACATCCGATGATGTCAAAATTAAATAGAATTTCTCCACAAAGTTTTATTTCATTAATACAGAGATACAGCAAAATATATTTACAGCACTAACTGAAAATTTCAATATCTTTATTTGTACGTAAAATATAAATTATTTTCAATTGTTTGCCTCGTGTATTTGTCATTATATCCTTATTCACAGTTCGTTCTCTTTCCATACTTGATTCTGCATTGTTCTGTGTCTCTTAAATATCGTTATGCAGTCTTGACACCTTTCAACGCCTCTTGCACTGTTGGAACACCATTCCAATCTCCGAAGGCTCGTTCAGTCTTCAAATAACATACGAAATCCAATTAATCTCCAGGACTTGTTTCCTAAGTTCACTATAGCCGAGGTCCAGGTTCCCTATAACCGAATCTTCTTACCTATATTTATAATGTAAGTGAAACGGGACCAGTGCCTCAAGTTCACTATAACCGAGTGTTCACTACATCGGAGTTCACTATAACCGAAGTCGACCGTAGTTGGCTTAGTGTGCCGCTATAATCATATTCCGGCTTCACATGGCATCGCGCCTCACTGGGGAAAATGCCATGACTTCGTGATACGGATACTCGCGAGGAAAAGTGAAAGGAAGCTGCCGGCGGCGCTAGCCGAATTCGTTTACTACGCTCCGTGAAGTCACGAAGGTTAAACAAATTTCAGACTCGCGGGTTCATGGTTGGGTGACCGGCCAGAAACTCCGGGATCTAACGGCGTCGAGCCCCTGGCCGAAGGGATAAAAGGCACTGACTGACTGCGACGTGACAAGACTTCACAAACATAGAAACTATTCAATAACAGTAATGATAGTAATTACTTAGTAGCGGAGGATTACTCCAACAAAAGCGCTCAACACCCAACAAGGGTTAAGAGACGCTTTGCGTCAACAACGACGCAACAAATTAAAAAAAAAACTGACATCTCCCTACATCCTTTCACCATAGAAAACATCCCATAACGCCAGGGTACGTATTATAACGTATTGTATTGGCATTGAACCTCGTTGGCAGGAAGGTCGACGTCAGGCAGACGCCGCGTGGCAGGATTAGTGCAGGCAGAAAGGTCGGTAGGAGAAAGTACGGAGAGTTTGAATAGGTGGTAGGTAGGAGGCGGAGGCACCCCGAGGTATTTTGGCAACTTCCAAAAATTCATAGAAAGGGATGCCAAAAATGCGTGGCGGCACGACAGGCACGTGGGATGAATCGCCGCGCGAACGCAAGATGTTGCGTGTCACGTGGTTTGAAGGTAAATAAGCAAGAGCGCAATGGGTTTGATTGATTGATTTTTTCGTGTTTCCGGGCGCGTCAACTACTGTGGTCATTAGTCCCGTTAGTGTAGTGCATGTGTTTTCGGAAGATGGTGGTGATCTTCCTCCGCTGGATGGCGAGATCCGGCGCCGACCTACCGTCGGCTAGTGGGGTTTCCCCCTAACCAAGACTCTCCCACCAGCGTGGTACCGCCCCAGCCGGGACAAGCACTAAGCTCCCGACCGGTCTCCCGGAATATGTGGTAGTGTAGTGCATGTCAGTGTAAGTGTGTGTGTAAGGGGGAGAGGATAGGACAAGGAAGAGGAAGGACAGATAGCGCGCGGTCCGTGGCCCGTTTCTTAGGGTACTGCTCCGGCATTCGCCTGGTGTTGATTGGAGAAACCACGGAAAACTACCGATCAGAGCAGGCGGCCGCTAGAATTCTCCTCCAGACAGCGACTGAATTCGACCTAGCTGAAGAGCTAGTGTCGAAAATCCTGCCGCCGTGGGGAGTGGGAACCTAGGACCTCCCGGTCAGAGGCGCTGAAGTGACACCAGTTGATGCACTGAGCTACCGCTCCCGGTTGCGCAATGGGCGGAGGTGGGTTTTAAGTTGAGTAAAATTTTTGTGCGAATGCACAAAACTTGCGTCCAGGGCGGTGCGGAGACGAGCGATGCTCGTAGGGCAATCCACGTGCTGGAATGCTGCTGTGGAACATCTTTTCCACGGGTGACTGCGGTCACGGAGCTCTACGCTGTGTGCGTAAGCTCGCTGAGGAGTGGCGATGGCTACGACTCAGGTAGATCTTTAATCATTTAAGGATCGCTCTTGAGATCAGGGGATAGGGTCGATCAGAACTGTAAATAACTGTTAAAGTTATTTATTTTTAAATAATTAATTACTAATGAACCTGTAAATAACTGAAGCTCGTGTCTGTGATTGCTGTTGTGTTCCCACGTCGTCACAGTATATTCATGAGAAGAATTGAAAGGAACATACCATCTCCCAGCAGCATTCCACCTCCAAGGGTCCATTTACCACAAAATATTAATAAGTCCAGGTTTTTGTGCAATGTGCGTTTGTGGTCGGTTTTGCACCACTGTGGGTCGCGGCCACTGCGTGCTCGGCGGGGCCATCCGTCCGGCCTTGCCCGGGCTGTATCCTCAGCGCACGGGCCGAGTACGGGTGAAGTTGGGCCGTCGCCCGAAGCTCCCCGCCGTTTCTCTTGCGGGCCTGCGCCATCCCTCAGGGTCGGCGGCGCCGCCTGGGCTGGCGTTCGCCTTGCGAGCGCCCCGCTGGGCAAGAGGATGGCGGAGGGCGGCAGATTTGTTGCTGGGAAAGTCGGTTGTCAAATGAGTCGCCGTTTGAGCGGGAGTTGCGAATGTGTTGTGTGAGTGAGGCCAGGAGTTTGAGAACTGATTACGTCTGTGACGTACTGGAATTCATGAACGCAGGCAACTGTTTCCGAGAGAAAAATATTTACATATATTTGCACAAACAAGTTAAAATTTACAAAAATTGAAAAACATTTCCGGCATTTCTCTTTCTTCCCCATAGCCGTGAAAACCCCGCGACCGTCCCTGGGTATATAGCCCGGTGCCACTGCTCTAACGAAGGTGAGCAGCGCGTGGTGCGATGCTGTCGGACACTGAGTGTCTTATAACCACTGTTATTACATGGCCTGACGCCGAACCGGTCTTCGTTTGGCAGACAGACTGCGTGCATGAGAGCACAGGAGACATCGCCTAGTCTTTCGACTCTCAACCTATCCCGCGTGGGCGCAGACGACGCTCCGTTAAGTACCCCATGGGCTCTTCCCTCCCTTCGGCGCTTCCAAGCTGTCGGGCGTCTCGAAAGCTTGATGACCACCCTTCTTCAGGGGTCTTGCACAATCATTCCAGACACGCCACAAACCTTTCTGAATAGTTTCTTTCAGAGGGGGCCCTTTCCTGACCTTTCCACCTCCCCCCTGGCGACTTTCTATTCAGCGCAGGTGCGCCCTCCGGCGTCTCCTCCACGGCACCAGGCTTGCAAATCTGGGAAGAGCATATCAACCGCCCCTATCCACGACAGCGTCCGGTTCAAGCGTGCGGGTGCAACGGTTTCCTCCGACCCGACTGGCTAGAAAGCGTTGCCACGACGCCACACGTCTTTGCGTCTTATGATTATCATCTCTTACGTCATTACGTCTTGTGATGATCATCTCTTACGTCATTACGTCTTGTGATGATCATCTCTTACGTCTTTACGTCTTGTGATTATCATCTCTTACGTCGTTACGTCTTGTGATTATCATCTCTTACGTCATTACGTCTTGTGATGATCATCTCTTACGTCATTACGTCTTGTGATTATCATCTCTTACGTCTTTACGTCTTGTGATTATCATCTCTTACGTCGTTACGTCTTGTGATTATCATCTCTTACGTCGTTACGTCTTGTGATTATCATCTCTTACGTCATTACGTCTTGTGATGATCATCTCTTACGTCATTACGTCTTGTGATTATCATCTCTTACGTCTTTACGTCTTGTGATTATCATCTCTTACGTCGTTACGTCTTGTGATTATCATCTCTTACGTCGTTACGTCTTGTGATTATCATCTCTTACGTCATTACGTCTTGTGATTATCATCTCTTACGTCATTACGTCTTGTGATCGGAGCTATTGAAAGTGCCGATTCCTCGGTGTAAAATACAGGTGAACGAAGTGAACACGAATGTCGTTTTGAACCTAGTGGGTACATGTAGAGTTTCGGATTAAATAAGGAAAATCATATGAACTAACCTCATTTTTGTTTTAATGAAGACTTTAGAAAATGAACGTATTTTTAGCAAATTACTGTCATAATAATAATAATAATAAATATTATTATTATTAGTATTATTAATATTATTAACAATATCTTACATTTGTGTACTACGTATGTCTCTTACCTGATAAATTTGTAGGCGTAGGAAAATATTTGTCTAAGAGAATCTCATCTTGACAACGACATCCCGATTTAGTTTAGTAGCTTTAAACTAGTTCGTCTTAATTTTAGTACGTCAATTTTAGTATTCGATATCCTCGCCGTTTTTGGCTCCTTCGCGTCTGGCCGGTTTTTCTTTTTTGATCTTTTCATTTCGTTTATTGTCTGAGGATTCCTTGAATGTAGTACAAGAAATGAAATGCTTTTTCCCTTTCATGTAGTACATCTTACAGTCTATTTCTTGTGAGCTTTATGTATTGGCAGAAGCTTCACCGTTAGGGCTCCTGTAGTTCCTTTGTTGAACCATCTCCCCCGCTGCTCTCACTGTAAGATAGACTCCCCCTAGTTCCTTTCACCGTTTTACGACTGTGTTGCTTCGATGTCTGTGACGCATCAATGATCAAGATTGTCGGAATGGGCAATTTACTTTTATGGGTGTTGGGCTCTCTTAGGGAAAAGAATAAATATTTACTAGATATAATTTGAATGATGAATAACAGACATGGTATTTCGTGTTCTGTTCTCTTGGCTTTGATGGAACGGAAAATTTTGTATTATACTGGATCAGGTATTCATTTGATTTTTTAAGCTCGGGGCATGTGATGTTAAAATTCATCAAAATACCATTTCATCTTTTTTTTATTTCGAAAATAATTATTTCGCAATATCTTTAAATTTCATGTTTTTTCATAAAGTTTTTCTTAATTTCTGTAATGAAATTTTGTACTTGGAATTTTATATTATTTTGCTTGAATCCTAGGCTATTGCTGAGATTTAATCGCAGGTAAATGAAATTCACTTTTTGACGACGCCTTCTATTCCTTCACATTTCGTTTTTCTTCTTTTTTCCGTTATTATAGTGGTAGTTTATAAAAAAATGTATTTTTTATCAACAGCATGTTTTATTTTAAAGTTTATGGTGAAACCTCTAAATCATGAATCCGAAGGGGAGAAGAAAACTTGGAATGATCAAATGAGTAAATTTAGTGAGTCTCAGTATTCTGAATATTATATTTATGGCGATGCCAAAGGGTATTTTTGAAGAAACGAGATATCCAAGTATATGAGTTGTGAAGATTCCATTGCATTTTGAAAAGAGTAAAGCAAAAGTTCAAAGAAAAATCGTCAACATTTCTGAATTCGTAGTAACAAGAAAGTGGAAAGGATTTGAATGTAAATGTTACAGGATTATTTAGATTTAATTTTTAAAGGGCAGAGTGTTATTTTACCTGTTATTCATTTTTTTTATCGAAAAGCATATTACGTGTTATCGAAATTTCCTTAGCTTTCCCTGACACGCCGGAATATTCAACAAATAAACTCAGTAAACAAACTTCACGAACGCGTCAGCAGTTGGGTAAGTTACTTTTCTACTTATCTACCGTTCCCTTGTAACATGATCACCGTCCTCTCTCGCACACTTTTCCTTAACTTATCGTGTTTTCACACGCCACCTGCTTCGGCGTGTCCGCTTCATAAAACCGCTTCCTCGGGCGTTTTATGAATTCACCTTATTCCACGTCCGTCCGTAATATCTTCCCCTCGGCTTCGCATCTCCCCCTTCTTTTTATTTGTTTGTTTGCGTGCATTATGGATTGGCGAAATGAACCACCCTCGCCTGGCACGCAGACTTCAGCTTGTTCCCTGACACCGCGTCCCCTAGCTGGGAACGTCCCCTCGCCGCGTCCCCTGCACTTCTCTCTACAACTGCCTTTTCGGCCCCTCCCTAGCAGGTCTGCGTCTCTTCTTGCTCCAGCCCTCTTCCCTCTTGCTCGCCCCCCCTTTCCCCCTTCCACCCCTCTTCGCTTGTCGGCGGCAGGGGGAGCAACGAATCGGAGATGTCTTGGGGCGTTTTCTGAAGAATTCCTCCGCAGACTTTTTCTGGGAGCAAGTGGGTCTTTCCACGAGCGCGGGCCTGTTATTTCGACTTTCTCTCTCCTCGTTCATCTTCTGTTTCCCTCTGTTTATCAGTCTTTTTTTTTGTTCCTCGTTTTAATTTCTGTGATTGCCACTAACTCTATCTCCTATTTCTATGTCTACCTCTGTGTTGCTTTCATGTCTCTCAACACACGAACTCTCTCTCTCTCTCTCTCTCTCTCTCTCTCTCTCTCTCTCTCTTTCTCTCTCTCTCTCTTTCTCTCTCTCTCTCTCTCTCTCCACGCACATACACTTTCTCTCTTAATACACGCGCACACACATTCTCTATTCTCTCAACTCACGAACACGCACATTCTCTCTTTCTCTCTCTCTCACACCCGTACACACTCACACACACACACACACACACACACACACTCATACACACACACTCATACACACACACACTCATACACACACTCACACACTTTCTATCACATTTTCTCTCACTCACTCTCCCTCTCCTCTTATCAATCAGTTTGTGTGCGTGCGTGTGTGTGTGTGTTAGTTTTCACAATCTGGAAAGGTATACAGCTTCCAAAAATGCGATAGAATTGTTGTGTAAATGTGATATGGGGTGTGCGTTGTTGTCAAGGGATGCAAATATATGACTTCACATTTTCGAAAGAAAGAAGGAAAAAAAGACTCACGTAGAGGGTTTTCTGAGGAATTCCTCCGTACACTTACCAGGGAGCAAGTGGAGGCCTTTCAACGAATGCACATCTGTTTTCTCTCTGTTTCTTTTTCTTTCTCCCTTCTCTTTCCCCGTATGCGTGTATTCGTTTTGCAGTCAGGAAAGGGATACACCGATTCCGAAAATGCTATAGAATGGCTACGCGAATGTGCTAGGGGGAAGAGTGTTACTGTGAGAGAATGCAAATATATGGCTCTACATTTTGGAGAAAAAAGCCCCATGAAGAGGGTGGAAATATGCCTATTCACACCAAGACTCTGCATTTATTCATACTTTCCCCTCTGCTGGCGTTCTGTTTCCTTTCATTGTCCGTCTGCTCCCTAATATTAATTCTGTGTACATGTTCTCTGCAGAAAGTGGGAGAAAATTTTAATGCGATCATTTCATCTTAAAAAAAGTGTGTATTGTGTTTGAAAATTGCATCGGTTCAAACAATAGGCAGAACTTCTGTTAAACCGGATGAATCTCATTTTCGTTGCAATATAAAATTACAGGGTACACGCTCAAGGTTTTGATATTGCGGATGTACATTTTTTCTAACGCGGTGTTTAAAATGGAGGTTTTACCCCTTGCTCTTTAGCGATGTCATTGTTTGGAGAATGATGTTGCTTGTTGGCGTATGGGGCATCCCCTACCGTCCTAACGTTTCATAGGATATTTTTGTCTTAAATTTCCGGCCGAAGTCCTTTACTTCTCGTAGGGAAAATCAAGAACCATACTTTAGAGGCTACAGTACCGGCAGCGTAGAAACGACTGTAACAGTTCTCTCGCCACGTGCTGTGGTACGTCATGTGACCTGCTCTGAAGCAATCATCTTACAAGGATTTGTTTACTTTCTCACAGCCAGGGTTCAGCGTTGCCGTCCATTTGACTCGGACAAAGTCGCTCGAGAAGCGCGCAGATCCCTGTCATCGGCAGTAACAGTGCGAATGAAATGTGCCTTTGCCGATGCGTGCCAGGCCAGTTTGTGTATGACTTCCGAGCGCATTGGTCCGTGAGGGCTACGCCTCGTACATCGCGCCAACGTGGAGTAGTGTTAAAGAGGAACGATCATGAATTTTTGCATGTTCACGCGAATAACTGTATATTTGGACTGTATAAATGTGTATAAACAACGTGTAACAAGTATTGTACTGCAGCCTCCGGGTCAATGATCCCCATCTCGATCAGGTTTTTCGTCCAGTTTCCCTGATCCATTGAGCAAATGCTGAGATGGCCCCTTGTTTTGCTTCTGGACATAAATGTAACTTCATTATCTGTACACGTCTTCTAGAATTCATTGGGAAATATAGTTATTCAAATTATCGTTTCCATGTTGTTGCGGCAGGAAGTATTATTCCTTGACGAAGGACATCATGGATAAGAGCCTAAAATTTATTGCTTATTTATCCTTGAAAATAGATTGTATTACATAAGAGCTTTTTTTAAATTTAAATTTCAAAATTCATGTAGTATATGACTTAGTGTAGGGATCACAGAATTTTGAAAATGTGCAAACAATTCACTTCTCCCATACCACGTCATACGCAGTTTCAACTGTTTTCTGACATAAAATAAATAAAATAAAAATAAAAAAATATTTTGAGGCAGAAAAGGTGAACGGCGGAATATTAGTACCTCTCAACAATGTTGTGTGTAGAGTTGCGGCTACACAGCGGATAGTCTCGACAGAGAACGAAGCCACCCGGAGCTGACGCATCAAGTTTTCAACGCGGTGCGTGAGCCATAAAGTTCGTTATGGCAAAGGTTATGCACATGATATCAAGACGTGTCAGCACCTGTCAGCAAGTGTTAATGTTTTGAGAATACATTTATATCTCTTGTAGGTAGTGCCATGTGCGTAGCAATACGTGGCAACAGGGCAGCGAACAGTTGCTTACACGCTGCCGATACTGTAGACACTAATTCACTTGCTGCCTCCTTGGGGTTGGGTTCTTCTGCAACCAGGTCGTAGCTTCTTCTGTAACCAGGTGGTTAACCATCGCCACTGCTTTCCACCGTTCTTCCAACTTCCATTGCGTTCTTACCAAAATACAGGTGGCTAGCAACACGCCAAGACGTTTCGGGACCTAACAAATGCGTACTTCGATTAAAACATTGAGTCCATTGACACTTGATCAGTTTGACGCTGTCATCCAATCGGGAGCTTGAACGTCACTACATGACGTCACTGTGATGACGTTCAAGCTTCCGATTGGATGACAGCGTCACAGCTGACCTAGTGTCAACGGACTCATGTTTTAAGCGAAGTGTAGGCTGGGATATTGCAAACAACTCGGATTTACTGGAAGTGATGGATTTTCTATCCTTTCAATAAAGGATTTTTTTGCTGAAATATCATTTCTGAATTAACCAGAAACGCTGTGCAGTTCATAAACGCACTTACACAAATGAATAGAATCCTTCCCAGTAGAAAACCCGGAGAAAAAAATTCCTCCCGTTTACTGCGTTCTTAATACACCAAGATGTAGAAAATCAACAGTTTCCTCGTTTTGCAACTAACAAAAAACCGCTTGTAGAGCGCTCTACAATTAAGGACGTTGCATTCTCATATCGCCACCTTGTGGGTTTCCATCTTTCCCCTTCAGCCTCCACAGTTTTCTCACCGAGGACCCGTGGCTTTCTACGCGCCATGAGGCATCGACAGCAGGCATTAACACATTTGTACGAGGAGTACACATAGTAAAGAACTCCCATTTAATACAAACTATGCCACTTGGTTTACCCTCAATAATATATATTAATAAGAGACTTTTTGATAAAATATCAGGTCTAAATTGATGAGAATCTCCATTTCGCCGACATTGTGGCTAGCTTTCACACCTGATAATTGAATAATTTTAAATTTGTTAATAGCGACAAAAATTGCAATTTCAGTGCATTAAATATAGAAATTCTTATAGTTTTGTGACAATAACCTGTAGGAGAAACAAATTTTCATTCTCTTGTTTACTGATTTTTTATGAAAATCAGCTGCTACGTCGGCTTCTTGCACATTGCAAACGCCACTTATAGAGCGCTCTACAACCAAGGACGTTGCATTCGCAGATCGCCACCTCTGCGGGTTTCCACGTTTTCCCCACAGCCTCCAGTTTTCTCACCGAGGACCCGCGGCTTTCAGCGCGCCGAGACGTATCGGCATCTTAATATTTCTTCCTTGCCGCGCCGGCAAGGAGCTCTCCACGTCCGGGGTGAAACGTTTTACATGTTTTCCGGCAGTCGCCGGCCGCCGCCGCCGCCGCCGCCGCCTCCGCCACCGCCACCGCCGCCGCCGCCGCCACCGCCGCCACCGCCGCCGCCGCCGCCACCGCCGGCTCCGCCGCCGCCGCCACCACCGTCGCCGCCGCCGCCGCCGCCGCCACCACCGTCGCCGCCGTCGCCGCCGCCGTCGCCGCCGCCGCCGCCGCCGCCGCCGCCGCCGCCACCGCCACCGCCGCCACCGCCGCCACCGCCGCCGCCGCCACCGCCACCGCCGTCGCCGCCACCGCCGCCGCCGCCGTCACCGCCGCCGGCGCCGCCGCCGTCGCCACCGTCACCGCCACCGCCGCCGCCGTCGCCACCGTCACCGCCACCGCCACTGCCATCGTCACCACCGCCGCCATCACACCAACGCCGCCTCCTCCACTGCCACCGTTACCGTCACCGCCGTCGCCGCCGCCAAAGCTACCGACGCCGCCACCGCCACAGTCACCGCCGCCGCCACCACCAACGCTGCCGCCACCGTCACTGTCACCGTCACCGCCACCAACACCGCCCCCGCCACCGCCACTGCCACCGTTACCACCGTCGCCACCGCCACCGCCACTGCCACCGTTACCACCGTCGCCACCGCCACCGCCACCGCCACCGTCGCCGACGCCGCCATGGCCACCGCCACCATCACTACCAACGCTGCCGCCGCCGCCGCCTTGTTGTGGGCGCCGAGGTAGACGAATCGCTGGGCGAGGGTGATGTACTGCCGCAGTCCCGGGGGGCGAGGATGGAGAGCTCGGGGCTTTCGAATTTGCTTGTTTGCATGCGTCGTTGTTTTGTGCTGCGGGAGTGTGTGGTTTTACAGGGTGGGCAGAATTTGAAAACCTGGAATAGTATTTTGAAGAGGAAAGCTGGAAAAAAATGGCAGTTGCATTGATTTTTTTTTCATTGGTTGGGGTGGGATGGGGAGCGTCGGTGGAAATCTTATCAAATTTCAGAATAAAAAAATAGAGAAGTTACCTACAGTTTTGTTTTTGTCGGCACCTGCGTTATCATGTGGTGTTCCTGAATTTTCATAATTTCGTAGTCCGTTTTGTTCGTAACTTACAAATGTACTAACATATGAAGCTATTTAGATATGGTATGATCAATTATTCGTAGAGTTGAAATTGATATTTTGACAATCAATTATACATAATCTCCAGAACACAATTTGGAAAATTTGTCTTCTGAAGTCTGGAAAGCGTTCAAAACAACAATGAAACGAAGTCCGTTACACCAGATCACTTTCTGTCTAAGCAAATTATCACGAGAGAACGCAGATATTTTGTGAATTTGATGGTCGATCAAAATAGTGCTTATGGAGAAACAAATCGGTTACGAACATTCTTGGTAGCTTTTAGTCGTCATAAATATTAATGGGAGCGGTGCTGTAGGTCGCAGATTGTGTGTTCGAATGCAACGCGGCGTTGTGGGTGATGTATTGCAGCGAGTCCAGAGAGGCGAGGATGGAGGGATCTGAACTTTGTAATTTGCTGGCTTGCTTGCGCCGTGTTTTGTGTTGCGGGAATGTGTGGTTTTGCAGAGGCAGAATCTGAAATCCGGAAATTGTATGATGCCGACGAAATCTGGAAAACACCTACTGATAAGTTTGAATTCTCCACCTCACTCACTGTAGGGTTTCTTTTTTTTCGCGACGAGGGATATAGGTGGATATATTATCGAATTCCTCGATAAAAGAAAAGGGAGAGACATTACCGGCGGTTTTACTTCTGTCAGAACCTGCGATATCATGCATCTTGCCTGGGTTTTCATAATTTCGTAGCCCGTTTTTATCACAATATAATATATCACAAATATTCTGATCTCTTTACTAAATGTGAAGCTGTCTAGCATGTTTTCATGAATTAGACCTGTTGACTGTTCCTTAACCATAGAGCGAAACATAAACCGGAAAGTCTACGTTCCCAAGTCTGGAAAGCTTTCATAATAACTAAGAAAAGAAATCCTAAACACCAGATCACAACCTATCCTATCGTAGAAAGCCAGTTATTTTGAAAAGGCGCACATATATCGAGAATTTGAAGGTTGGTGAAAAGAATGGTTGTGCAGCAAAAATCGTTTACGAACATTCCTAGTACATCTTAGTCGTCTTAAATGTTGATGGCTGCGGGTTTGCGCAAGGCTGCTGATTGTGAGTTCGAATGCAACTTCGCGTTGTGGGCGATGCGCTTGGCGAGCGTGATGTACTTAGGGATGGCAAAAAACATCGATGTTTTCCACCAGAAACATCGATATTTTGACATCTATATTTTGCTTTCGATGTTTTCTTCACATCGATATTTTGCTGCAAAACCATCGATGTTTTTTTTTAAATTTTTAATGTTTTATTTTATTTTTAAATAAGAGGTTTTGGCACGTTGTAGTAGAGTAGCATCAATCCACAGCAATATCTTTGTTTTGCGTCATCCTCTTTGTCACGCTGCACATTTCGCCTGTGCAATCTGAGGGAATTGTAGGTGGTTTTACTTCGATGATGAATGAATGGAAGTGACTAAACGGTAAAGTAGCGAAACACGATGTTCTTTATTGTTCATTTTGTTCTTTACATTCGCTAATCATTTTTATTAACATACGAGTGCTACTAAAATGCTAGTAACCAAACAATAAAATATATCCCTTTTACGTACTGTAATCAAAAATGGATAGGAAAATAGTAAGTTTATTAATCTATAATTAAAAGATCGATGTTTTTCTCTATGTTTACATCGACACCGAAAACCCTTTAGCGATGTATCGAAACATAGATGTTTTGGTAAAATTTGCCATCACTAGATGTACTATCACAAATCCTGGGTGGTGAGGATCGAGAACTCGGAACTTTCGAATTTGGTTGCTTGCTTGCGCGTCGTGGTTTTGCTCCGTCAGTGTATTGTTTTACAAATAGGCAAAATTTGAAAACTGGGAATTGTATGATGTCAACTAATCGGTTACAAACATTCTTATCAGCTGTTAGACGGCATAAATTTTAATGACTATGTGCGGTACCAGCCATGTTGATTCAAATTGCGGCAGTGTTTTGCTTATTTTGCAGTACTCAGTCGGTTTATATGGTCATGACTTCTTTGCGGTTCAAGTATGCCAAAGTCTATTTTGGTGTACGTGTAGCGCAAAGTAACACTTTCCGATCGAACAGTGATGGTAAGTACTAGTTTCCCTCTACGAGTGCTAAAATGAAATTTCGATTGATTGATGTGTCCGGGCTCGTCAACTACTATAGTCATTAGTCCCGCTGGGATGTTTTATCCCGGATGTGGTGGTGATTCCTTACCCACTGATGGTGGAACCCGGAGTCGACCTACACGACGGCTTGCGGGTTGTCTCCATCCAGCAAACACCGCCACACTCGGGACAGTCTCTCGCTCCTGATTCATCTCTCTGCATTTGTGGTAGTGCAGTGTATAAGTGTGTGTGTAAGTAAGGTGTAGGATAGAACAAGGAAAGGGAGGGAAAGATCGCGCGCGGTCCGTGACCCGTTTGTTAGCGTACTACTCCGGCATTCGCCTGGTATTGATAGGAGAAACCACGGAAAACTATCGGTCAGAGCAGCCGGCCACTGGATTTCTACTTCAGACAGAGGAGAAATTTCGACATGAGAGCTTTGAGCTGCATGCGGCTGAATGGCAAGCATGCGCGGGGACGCTCACACGCTCTTGTGACCTCGCTTCCTTCCTAGTTGCGTCAGCCCCCGCTGGGGGCGCAGACGCGCGAGGGACATTCCAGGAAGCGTGCTCCCCTCGCTGGGATATCAAATCCCGTTCCGGGAAGGCGAACTTGCAATTGGGAGCCGGCAATTGCCTTGTGGGGCAGCGTTTATTTCTGATGCGACTTGACACAGTCTCTAAAATGTCCTATTTTTAGGCGCCCATAGCAGGCTCCTACACTTCGTGGTGACAAATTTTACCAAAACATCGATCCTCCTTTTGGAGGGCATGTCCTCCTTTTTTAATATTGCCCTCCCGTCGTCCCTCCTTTTTAGATTTACATGGATTGTCCTCCCTTTAGTCCTCTTGAATTGAAAATAATACTGGCAAAATTTTAAAGTGATTTCATTCATTAAAGGGACTTCACGTCTTGAATATGTACATTTTCATTCAAATAAATGGGCAATAAAAATAGATCAAGAGGCTGATTGTGATATAAAACTTATTTATGCTTATTGTTTGGTGGATAACGAAGGTGAGTGCGGGAGCGAAGTTATCCAATCGAAAACTTTCATTTTTAATGACGTAGTCTAATACGTCTCCGTACGAGTTTTAGACTATAAATTGTTTGCAATTCTTGAGTACCTTGTCTCTTGTATATCGTGGAGTGTAAAAAAGTAAATTGACCTCCTTTTCATTGAAACGTCCTCTTCTTTTTGGTAAAATGTCCTCCGCGGGGAAAACAATTTCTGGTAACTCTGATTAATCGGTAAAGGACGTTCTTATTGAACTCCTCCTCCGCACCAGAACGTCTAAGTGATAACCACGTTCCAGCAATCCTACCGACATGTTTCCGAACACGAGTAATCCGATCTGAGTATGATGAAGGTAAACACAGGAGCCAGTTCCCCTCTCAAGGGAGTCCATTGCCCAAACAATCGAGATGCCTTAGATAAATTCGCGCGGTCCCGCATTCCAACGTAGTAGCGGAGGGAATCCGACAAGATCATTAATGCAGTCCTAGAGGCGGACCACCAGCCACCCAGTTAGCATCCAAACAATGCGGTCTTAGAGGCAGCAAGGAGTTGGTTGGGGCAGAGTGGAACAGCGCGATAGACAGTGGCCTGAAGGACGCAGTAAACGGACACATTTGTTGTTATTTTAACTGCCCGTTGTCGAGGAAATGACCGGGAGCGGTAGCTCAGTGCATCAACTGATGTCACTGCAGCGCCTCTGACCGGCAGGTCCTAGGTTCAAGTCGTGATGTTGGCAGGATTTTCGACACTAGCTTTTCAGCTAGGTCGAATTCAGTCGCTGTCTGGAGGAGAATTCTAGCGGCCGGCTGCTCTGATCGGTAGTTTTCCGTGGTTTCTCCGATCAACACCAGGCGAATGCCAGAGCAGTACCCTAACAAACGGGCCACGGACCGCACGCGATCTGTCCTTCCTCTTCCTTGTTCTATCCTCTTCCTTTACACACACACACACACACACACACACACTAACATGTACCTCATTCTGGGAGACCGGTCGGGAGCTTAGAGCTTGTCCCGGCTGGGGCGGTGCCCCGCTGGTGGGAGAGTCCTGGTTAGGGGGAAACCCCACTAGCCGACGGTAGGTCGGCGCCGGATCTCGCCATCCAGTGGGGGAAGATCACCGCCATCTCCCGCGAAAAAAACATGCACCACACTAAGTGGACTAATGACCACAGTAGTTGACGCGCCCAGAAACACGAAAAAATCAATCAATCAATCGAGGAAATGGCCTGTGAAAATGTGACAAATCGCACATCTTTAACATATCTGTAATGCGACGTGTTATTCCGTTGTGTCTCTTTCAAGCGTTAGCACGATGAAGCGTTGGCAAATGCTTGCTTGGAGAAGGAAGCGACGGAACAGTAGCATATGTTTCGAGGAAATAAGCAAAGTATTTGTGTTGGCGCATCACAGACGCTTGTGTATAAGTCCAGGGTTAAGATATGTATGTGTGTAATGTGCTGGAAGATCACCAGTGGGTGATAGATTGATTTTTTTGTGTTTCCGGGCGCGTCAACTTCTTTGGTCATTAGTCCCGTTAGTGTAGTGCATGTTTTTTCTCGGGAGATGGCGGTGAACTTCCTCCACTGGATGGCGAGATCCGGCGCCGACCTACCGTCGGCTAGTGGGGTTTCCCCCTAACCAAGACTCTCCCACCAGCGGGGCACCGCCCCAGCCGGAACAAGCTCTAAGCCTCCGACCGGTCTCCCGGTATTTGTGATAGTGTAGTGCATGTTAGTGTAAGTGTGTGTGTGTAAGTGGAGAGGATAGGACAAGGAAGAGGAAGGAAAGATCGCTCGCGGTCCGTGGCCCGTTAGGTAGAGTACTGCTCCGGCATTCGCCTGGTATTGATCGGAGAAACCACGGAAAACTACCGATCAGAGCAGCCGGCTGCTAGAATTCTCCTCCAGACAGCGACTGAATTCGACCTAGCTGGAAAGCTAGTGTCGAAAATCCTGCCGCCGTGGGGAGTGGGAACCTAGGACCTCCCGGTCAGAGGCGCTGCAGTGACATCAGTTGATGCACTGATCTACCGCTCCCGGTACCAGTGGGTGACTTCTAAGTGTGACCCGTGGTGTGGGGGTGAGTTCCCCGACCTTCCGCCTCTGGGTTCAAATCCCGGGTGATCAATGTGGAATTTGTTGTGGACGATGTGGCTTCGCGACAAGTTTTCTCGGGATTCTCTCATTTTCACAGCCTCATTCCATCCTATATGCCATTATCTCACCATCTATCATATAATATGCATCACCATTATAACCGAAGCATCTTCTCATTTTGACATTCGTTTAGGTTAGGTCGCACAAATGATATTCGCAACCATGGAGAATTAAAAGAAACACACATCAGTCGTTAAATTCCTTCGATTGTAGATTCCGCATTTATCAGTAATGCTAATAATATAAAATTGTTTTTTCGATCCGATGGTCGAGATCGCTAAGGCAGTAGTGTCGTAACAATCTCGGACCGAAGGATTGCGGGTTCGAGTCCCGCCTCGGGCGTGGTTGTACTTCTGTTCGTCCTTTCACCCCTTATCATCGCTATATCGTTTCATCTTCACAGTTACCATAACGTTAACTCCAACATCTAGGTCACTAATGACCTAGATGTTGATGCGACCTTGCATAACAAAAAAAAGTTTTCTTCTCTCTTTACACCTATTTACTTCCTTTTTTTTAAAATAGTTTTTTTGTTTCCTTGTTCGACATTATTATGTCTTTCAAGGGTTTGATGATACATAGTATACAATTTTATTGTAATTACATTTCATCATGCATGAACAATGCTAGAAGACTGTAATATTTACAATATAAACAATAACAACTAAGGATACCCCGGAAGGGACCTTCAGAAAAATGCATACAATATTTGGATTAAAACATAAATATTTAATTTAGAAATGTTGGAACCTACTTTACAGCTAATTAAGGAAGATGTAGTAGGTCTTTAGAATATCTTGATTTTATTCGTGGAAAAAGATTGGCTGATTTACCTAGAGTGTACAAAGGAGTGGCTGGGCAAGATGAAAGAGAAGAGTAGAAATTAGAAGAACGTTTTAAAATCCAAGTTTTCAGAGGTTCTATAGATAGTTCTTTTCAAATTTGATGATTTCTGATATACCATGGAGATTTTAAAACATTTCTTAAAAATTTATTTTGCAATACTTCCAGTTTTTGAAGGTAATTTACTTCCTAAAGACCTACACAATTTATAAAATAAATTTATTCATTAATTTCACTTTTGTTGCAGCTTTTTGTATTAAGTCTTCAAGGTGTAACATTGTGAATTTCAGTATCATATTTATATTCGAGATGCACTCCGTGTGGGCCGCTGGGACAGTTGGCTCTACCTTTTATTTTTCATCATTTTCTGTGAGAATTTCTTTAGTCGTTCAAAGAGTTACCTTCTCCTCTTTCTTAATGTGTTCAGTAACTCGTCTTTTGTTTTTCTTGGAATCCCTTGTCATCATCGATCTTCTCATGAGAACACCTTCTTCTTACTGAGTTCTGTTTTCATCCAAACTTCTTCCTCGACTTTATAAGTTCCTTAAATTTCTTTTGTTGACATCTTTATTTTGGTGATGTTACTGAAGAATACTTTTGTCAATTACAACTAAGAACCCACGATTTATCCCCGATTACACCCTTCACAAACACGCTACCCTTAACCTCTCTAAGGGAAAAGATCGTAGCTTACTGCAACAAGATCGAACAGTGTAAATCAACAACCTAACTACCTTGATGACGTCACCTAAAGAACAGCCAGCTTTGATTTCATACAGGCCAGACATGTGTTAGTGCGTGAGCAAACGAGGCCCTTCTTAGGGGTTTCCGAGGATACGAGACATGGTTATTAATGTAAAAAATATATATTAATTTTTAAATGAAATATTTTAATATTATTTTGTGAATTGTAAAGATTATAGAACATTTTCATATTATTTTTATAAATATGATTAATATTTAAATATTAGGATCTGTATTCTGTGGTTAAACTGAGGATGGTTTAGATAATTATCCAGCCATGGTTCTGGCTGATAGACAAGCATTTTGTTTGTGAAATTAATGTGAATAGTTTCAATGAGATTCGTAAGTAGTAGTTTAAGATTTTGTTTCGTTTCAAGGATTCTTATGGTAATGTACTGCTTATTCTGACAAGATGCCCACAAACTATAAGCCTGCGCTTGTGTATCGTTGACTTTCATTTGAGTGGCGTAGAGTAAAAGGGGATATAAGTGCCCTATATGTCATATTGGGAAAATCGAGTTCAAAGTTAAGTGAATATAACAAATGCTAGGAAAAGCATTTTATTTCTTCCACTAGAATGCGGCAACAGTTCGATCTATTGGAATACCATTTGTTCACGAAATAAAATGCAGATTTTACTTTCCACACCTACTCCTAACTCAAAATTCGCCAAAAATTTACTTATACTCCTTGTGCTTGAACCCTTAATTTGAATCAAAATAGTTATTTTCGTATTAAGTGTGTGAAGTTTCCGTTTTTTTCATGGTCGAGATTGAGATTTTTTGCCGACACCTACGGTCTCGGCAAAAAATCTCAATCTCGACCATGAAAAGGGCGGAAACTTTACACACGAAATATGAACAAAATTTTTTCTACAACTGCATTGAAATATAATACAAATAGTTTCGTATTTTGTAAGTCCGTAGCCCAGAACCAAACATACAAAAAAGTATTCTAAAACCGTGCAAAAAAGACTTTTTTCACGGTAACAAGATAGTTGTCTTGGCAACGATCTTTTTTTAATGGCGATTAAAAAAATGTCGAAGTTCGCGTACTGCTAGCGATGCAAAAAAGTTGTATTTTTTATGCAGCTGTAGAAAAAAATATTTTTTGCCCGCTGTTTCCTCAATCCGACCCACAGTGCGACGCGTCGGCACTTGGGGTCCGCGTTTCAGCTGTCTCCGTCTCCTTGGCAACGCCCGTGCGTAGGCAGGGAGCAGGGCCCCCTGCAGCCTTGAGTAGTTCGTTCCGACGCCCCCCCCCCCTCCCGGCCCCCTACACCCCGGTCAGAGCTTGATGGAGGTCCGTGGAAGATGATGGCCAGAGGGAGATTTCTGGTTAAAGCGGGGCCGAGGACGTAGCTGCGTTGGCCTTTTCACGGCTGATGGAAACTGATTGCATGTATGATTTAATGAACGTTATTTGACGAGTGTATATGAAATTTGAACCATTTAACAGTGTATGCCGGGATGGCCCCTAGTCTTGCATCCCAGATATAAATGTAAAATCTGCCCTCCTTCTTTAAATTTGTTCACAGTTGAGGCATTCGGGATATAGGAGAATTTCTGGCATTTTTCGAAGGTAATATTATTGATTTACCACGCCCCTCTTGTAAATAGAATCATGGATTGTTTTTTATAATATCACTAGCTGACCCGGCGAACTCTGTTCCGCCTTAACAGTCGGTTCCATCTTTTTTCGCGTCGCACTCACTGTGAGAAACTGTACTATCCTTGTTGCACTCGTGATAATAAAGCTATTGCAGATTTGTGTTTTTCTCTCAAACAAAGAAGAATTTCAAAAACACGCTCTGATATTAAATAGATAATAAAAAAATCTATTACGTAGCAGAGCGTTTTTTTTTGGAATTGATTTTTGTTTAAGAGAGAAATACAAAGCTGTAATAATAGGGATCGGCTGTTAAAGGCAATAAATAAGCAGATTTTGGAATTTATTAAGTTAAATTGTTGTTAAATTGTAGAAAATGCAAATAAAAAAATTAAGTAGATTAATCATTCATTACTGTTCCTGTATTTTGGTGCATAGGTGAAGTATATATGGGTATAACGTTCGTATATAATAGGTGTAGTATATATAGATATAACGGCGAACGAAAAGCGGCTATCATTATCGCCTTCTGTTATCAGTGCGGCGTTACAACAATGGGTTACAACAGGCAGCAATGACCGCTAACATGCGAAATCACGCGAAAACGTGCGTTCTCACACAGGAACGCTGTCGAACAGGATAAACAGTATCCTATGTCCGTCTCCTGGCCCTAAGCTTCATGCTCACCAACTTTCAGCCAAATCGGTACTGCCCTTCTTGAGTTATAAATAGTGTAACTAACACGGCTTTCTTTTATATATATAGATGTTAGGTTTAGAATCATGAAAATTGACTATGAAAATACATTCACACCTTGTTTCATTAGTTATGCGTAGCACATCACCGTAAGCTACTACGATCATTGCAATTTCGTAAGTAGCGTAAAATTTCAGCTATCACTATTTCCGCCAGAATGCCTCAATTGTAATTATGTAAATGTAAATATTTAACTGGTTAGGCGGAAGAGCAGGCCTTACGGCCCGAGTCTCCCCAGAAATAAAGACATTATTTATTATTATTATTATTATTATTATTATTATTATTATTATTATTATTATTGACATTCTCGTAAACGTACGTATACGATGTAATGTACGTAGTATAGAGATAGTTATATAGTTTTATTATCACACGATATGTCATCCTCTTACATCATGTTCCATCTTGTCAACTTTTGTTTATTTACTTATATATGTACTATAAAAGTTTGTATTGTACAAAAAATGTCTTCAGATCGCCTGGTGAGAACCCGAATCAAGGATTGAAACGCCGTGTGATAATTAAAAGCACTACAAACTTAGTCAAGTGTCAAATATTAAATATTTGTAACGGAAGTAAATAATATCATTATGTATTGATTTTTACAAAACGTTTCGAACAATTTTTCAACAAATTGAACGAACTATATAAATTAATCTGTAATGCTATCCCACTTTCTTGCTCTCTTGAACTTTGATGACGACAATAATTTCACATTTTTACATTTTCTCTTAGCATCTGTAATTGTCATGTAAAATTAATTAAATTAAATAAGTGCATGAAGCGCATTCAATTCTCAATACCCACATCAGAACCGATTTTATGAGGGATACAGAATAGTAGTATGAACAAGTTTCTCGTATATTATCACTCGTCAGTAGTATTGGAGAAAAGTTGTTGCCTAAGATAATGCCTAGGTCTTACTACGATTGTTTTGTAAAATTTAATTGTATTTGTAATAGAGTTGGTTATAGATTTTCATTGTTAGTATTTTTCTCTGGATTTGTTGCTCTTTTCTTGTCCGCGAATTTTCGGCATTGTATTATTTAGGTTTTTTACCCAACTCTGTTCATTTCACTCTCCCATTCATATTTATTTACTCAGGAATCCCATATTGTTTCGAATTTTTATTTAAATTCATATAATAATAGTGTACAATGCAAAAATAACTTGTTTGTTTTGTCACCACGTTACGATAATTGGTTAATACTATGTTTTCTAATTGTTTCAGGTGAGTGTTCCTCATAAGAATAGTTTCCGCGAGGAAAAGGTATGTAGATCATTCAAAATGCTTCAGCTGAATTGCGCAGACAACGCAGTAATTACGTGGTTGCAAGTTAACGTATTTGTACTTTTAGGATTGGATTGAGGATTTCCACTACCAAGTCGTTTGTGATTGTGGTGTACCTTTTGATTGTACAAGCAAGGTCTCGCGAAAATAAGTGAACATACATCCACACACTTTTTTCTCCTCCTTCCCCCTTTTTGTCTCCGCGTCAACATTTCTGCGCACCACCAACCCGTCTCTGTCTACTCTCCACCTCTACCACCAAAACCACTTCCAAGACCATCCGACCACCCATCAACACCCTCCCATCAGCACCACCAAAATTGTGACTTCCACCAGCCTACCCATCAACACCCTACCGCCATCATTACCACTCATCACCACTACTCCGACTAACTTCTCTACCTTCACCACACTTACACGTCGCACCTCCGTCACCCATCAATACCTTCTCATCTCTACCATCGCCAACATCACCACCAAAATTGTGACTTCCACCAGCCCACCCATAAACACCCAACTGCCATCTTTACCACGCATCACCACCACTACCTCCTCCTTCACCACCACCACCACCTTCTCTATCTGTATCACACTCAACATCGAACCTCACCACCTCACTCATAAAACCCTACCACCACCATCATTACCCCCTCTGTCATTACCCCCAGCATCACTACCCCCACCACGACCATTACCATCATCACAACCATCACCACACTCATCGACACCATACCCCCAGCATCACTTCCACCACCACCATCACCATCACAACAAACACCACCACATTCACGAACACCCTACCCCCATCACTACCATCAACTTCACCACCAAAACCGCTACCACCGCCAGTTGTAGTGTCATGGATAAAGGCATACATACATTTAAAAGTATGTACAATATTTATTTATGAACAATGTACAATAATTACATTAACTGCTGTGTAAATACACACTTTCCTGTATTTCTCAACCGCCGACCTGTGGGTACACCACATATTCTAGTGAGGCCCCGCCTCGAGTGCACGCACTTACGCGTCACTCCTTTGACTTTTGTCACCCGTGCAACGCACGAACACGCTCCAGCCTGGGCGGGAATTTTGCGCAAAGCGCGAGGTTTCCAAATACAAAACCCGCCGGCGGCGTGAGCTAGTCGGCCCCTTCTTATAGTCGCCTTCTCGCCGTCACGTGACTGACATTAAGAGTGGGAGGGAGGTTCGCATTCTACCACGTGGCAGTCCAAGCCTTGCCGGCGTCCACGTGGTCCAAAAATATCCGTATGCCATCGCCGTGGCACCTAGGCTATTCAGCTTTGAGGTTTGCGAGACTTCCGGTCTTCCTCCCACGCAGGGCCGCCAACGTGACGCTACACAGTATAACCCATCCACCCCGTACGCTGCCAACGCTATCGTGGGCGACGCACGACTGCCGGCGTGTTCCCATCGCGTCACTCACCGCCTCCGCCTCCACTCCCACTGGTGGTCGCTGGGGTTGGGTGGTCGGGCCGCGCCCTCGCGCCTCCCGCGTGAGTTGCATATCGACGCGACGCGATCCTCCCTGCGTGCTGCGCCTACAGCTCCCCTCCGGACCGCCCCGCCCCGCCCCGCCCCGCCCCCCCAACCAGGCAACAGCAGGCAGGCGAAGCACCCGACACGGCGCAGGCGGCCGGCCCCCGGATTAAAGCAGGGCTGCGACGCCCTCGCCCTCGCCCTCGCCTCGCCTCTCGCCTCGCCTCGCCTCGCCTCTCGCCTCGCCTCGCCTCTCGCCTCACCTCGCCTCACCTCGCCTCGCCTCGCCTCGCCTCGCCTCGCCTCGCCTCGCCTCGCCTCGCCTCTCGCCTCGCCTCGCCTCGCCTCTCGCCTCTCGCCTCTCGCCTCTCGCCTCTCGCCTCGCCTCGCCTCGCCTCGCCTCGCGCTGCGCCGAGGGGTAGCAAGCGAAGGAGGGAGGGACGAAGTAAGATAGGATGGGAAAAAGGATGGACGGATGATGCAATGGTGGGTGACTGGTAGACTATTCGGTGTTTCAGGGCGCATCGGCTGCTAATGGTCAGTTAGTAGCGTAAGGGTAATGCGTGTTGTGTATTTGAAGGGAGGGACGAAGGAAGATAGGATGGGAAAAAGGATGGACGGATGATGCAATGGTAGGTAGTTGGTGGAGTATTTGGTGTTTCAGGGCGCATCAGCTGCTGATGGTCCGTTAGTAGCGTAAGGGTAGTGCGTGTTGTGTATTTGAAGGGAGGGACGAAGGAAGATAGGATGGGAGAAAGGATGGACGGATGATGCAATGGTGGGTGGTTGGTGGACTGTTTGGTTTCAGGGCGCATCAGCTGCTAATGGTCAGTTAGTAACGTAAGGGTAGTGCGTGTTGTGTATTTGAAGTGGTGGTGTTACCCCGCGGCTGGAACGGGAGATCGAGTACGGCGGCTTGGGAGGTTTCCCTGTTCGAGGTACCTCCCCCAGCGAAGTACTGCTCCAGATGGGACAAGCTGCAAGCTCCCGATGTATATGTAAGTGTGTGTGTAAGTCAGGGGTGAGGAAAGGACAAGGAAGAGGAAGGAAATATAGCGCGCGATATATGATCCGCTTGTTAGAATAATTCTCGGACATTGGCCAGGTTTTGATCGCCGAACGGAAAAGTATCGTTCAAAACAGTCGGCTGCTAAGATTCTCCTCCAGACAGCGACTGAATTTAACCTTGAGTGTCAAATATCCGCGACCGTTGGAACTGGAACCTAGGACCTCCCGGTCAGAGGGACTGTAGAGACATCAGTTGATGCACTGAGCTATTTCATCCGGTATCCATTTTCACTTATTTGTAATTATTCGATACAAATACAGAAGTTTTAGGGTGTGTTTACAATATATATTAACACAACAATATTAAAATATTTTACATGATAACGAAAATTTAATGGCGTTTCAAATATTGGAAGGGGGCAACTCTCCTTTGATGCCGTCCTCCCTCTTTAAGTTACGCCTAATGTACAAAAGCATTGTAAATTATACGACTGCCTCTTTCCAAACACAGAAACCAACATTCTTCTCAAAAATGCGTAATACTCCCTATTCCGTATAATGTGGGCTGTTGCACAAAGATACACCTTTCAACCAGACATATTTGTGGATATCTTTAGTAGATACAATAATTTCTCTAGCGTAAAACCTGCTCACTTAGAACGAAAGGAAAAATATTGAAACTTCTTTTTCGAAAAACAATTGGTTCTTCATTTACTGTGTTTTGATCAGTAACTTAAAACCCCAGTATCTACACACGTACGGCCAAAGAAAAAACATTGAAACTTTCTTTTCTCAAAATTATTGTTTTTTTTTTTTTTACTTATTGTGGCATAGTCTGTAGCTTCAAACCCAGTATATACACTATCGAAAAAATATTGAACCTTTCTTTTCTCAAAATAATTGGCTTCTCACTTACTGTGTTTTGATCTCTAGCTTAAAACCCAGTATCTACACAATTAAGATCACAGGAAAAACATTGAAACATTCTTTTCACTAAAAAACTTTTTTATTTACTGTGTTTCGATCTCTTGCTTAAATCCCAGTATCTACACTATGAAGACCTGAGGAAAAACATTGAAACTTTCTTTTCTCGAAATAAACGTTTTCTCACTTACTGTGTTTTGATCTTTAGCTTAAAACCCAGTGTCCACACAGTTAAGGTGCAGGGAAAAAATACATACATTTTCTCAAAATATTTGTTTTTTCACTTACTGTTTCGGCTTGCAGCAGCCGTAGTTGTAATGAAGTTCATTCCAAGTCGGGCAGGCCGTGCGTTTCGCAGTTCGTGCTCTCGTTGTGCGTCGCGGGGCACCGGGGTGCCAAAGACGCGCCAATGGCTGAAGTTGCTCGTGAGCGCCGCCGTGCCCGAGGTGGATAATCGGCCGGTGGCGCCGAACGGAGCCTCCGGGTCGCGCCGGCAGGTAGCGCTAGCGACGTCGGCGGCATCGGAAGAGGCTCATCTCGCCGCCGTCGCCGCCAGAGCCAACGCCGCCGCGGAAGCTGCAGCGACTGATACTACCACTGTCAATAAATGTCTCAACCGCTGCCGCCGGCACTATTACTATCAACACTACCATCATCTCCTCCATTGATATCGTTCTCAACTACTACGCTATCATCGCAAATACCGCGTCAGCTACTACCATGACTACCACGTCTACCACTACAACCATCACTAATACGTTTATCACCATCTATTTCTACCGCCATCTCTACCACCATATCACCTCCACTAGTACCCTATCACCTCCACTAGTATCCTATCACCTCCACTAGTACCCTATCACCTCCACTAGTACCCTATCACCTCCACTAGTACCCTATCACCTCCACTAGTACCCTATCATCTCCACTAGTACCATATCACTTCCACTACTACCATACCATCTCATCTACTATTGCACCACTTCAATTACTAGCGTACTGCTTCCGTGCCACGTCAACTACTGCTATGATTACCTCTACATCTACCAACACCATCACCACTTACTGCATCCAATCCTGCCACTTTTTGTTACCACCACCCTACCACTAATGTTATCACTACCACTATTCATACTACAGCCACTGTCACCAAGACCACCACCACCTCTGCATCCACCATATTTAGGGACCCCGCTATCTGCATCGCATCAGGTCATGTCAGGCACCACCACCACCACCACCACTATTACTATCACCATCACCTCCTCCACCTCTGTCACCAACTCCTCTCGGACCGTTTCTAATGTTTCCACTGCCACTAATGTTTCCACTACCAATAATGATTCCACTACCACTAATGTTTCTACTACCACTAATGTTTCTACTACCACTGTTTCCACTATCACTAATGTTTCCACTACCACTATTGACACTACTGTTACTGTTACCACGGCCACCATTATCACCACCACCGCTGCCTCCATCACCTTTACCGACACTGCTACCTGCATCGCATCACCGCCACCAGAACCATCACAGTTCTCTTCTCCATCCGCTGACGTCGCTGCTGTCACCAACTCCTCTCGGGCCGTTTCTATTGTTTGCACTACCACTAAAGCTACTACTGCCATTAAAGCACTACCACTAATGTTTGCACTGCCACTAAAGCTACCATTGCCACTAATGTTTCCACTACCACTAACGTTTCCACTACCACTAATGTGTCCACTACCACTAATGTGTCCACTACCACTAATGTTTCCACTACCACTAATGTTTCCACTACCACTAATGTTTCCACTACCACTAATGTTTCCACTATCTCTAATGTTTCCACTACCACTAATGTTTCCACTACCACTAATGTTTCCACTGTCACTATTGATACTACTGCCACTGTTGCCACGGCCACCAACAACACCACCCCCGCTGCCTCCATTACCTTTACCGACTCTGCTACCTGCACCGCATCACCGCCACCAGAACGATCAAAGTTCCCTTCACCACCGCCGCCGTCGTTGCTGTCACCACCTCCTCTCGTACCGCCGGGCCGCGTTGTCCCGCGCGAGGTGCTGAAACACGCCGCGCGCAAACTGCCTCTCACGCAATCTGTCGGCCGCGCACGTGCGTGTGCACGCGGCTAAACGGGCGACCGCCGCGGCCGGCCGTTAGCAGCTGATACCGGCCCGATCCTTCCGGCGATCCCTCGCATCCAAACGATGCACTCAGGGTCGGCGTTGAAGCGTCGCTCCTTTCGAAGGAGATTCGACCGGGAGCGGTAGCTCAGTGCATCAACTGCTGTCACTGCAGCGCCTCTGACCGGGAGGTCCTAGGTTCCCACTCCGCGGCTGCAGGATTTTCGACACTAGCTTTTCAGCCAGGTCGAATTCAATCGCTGTCTGGAGGAGAATTCTAGTGGCCGGCTGCTCTGATCGGTAATTTCCCGTGGTTTCTCCGATCGACACCAGGTGAATGCCGGAGCAGTACCCTAACAAACGGGCCACGGACAGCGCGCGATCTGTCCTTCCTCTTCCTTGTCCTATCCTCTCCCCTTACACACACACTTACACTAACACGCACTACACTACCACATATTCCGGGAGACCGGTCGGGAGCTTAGAGCTCGTCCCGGCTGGGGCGGTGCCCCGCTGATGGGAGAGTCCTGGTTAGGGGGAAACCTCAGTAGCTGACGGTAGGAAAACTACCGAGCAGAGCAGCCGGCCGCTAGAATTCTCCTCCAGACAGTGACCGAATTCGACCTAGCTGGAAAGCTAGTGTCGATCCGTGTCATATAGGGCATTACCATCGGCCGATTATTCGACATCAACACAGAAACGCTTTTCCCAACCACTTCGATGCTCATTCAGACATCTTGTCACTCACTCACCCACTCACCTACCCCGTGCAAAATCCCGCCCCGCCATTCTGGGGATTCACCTTTAGGTCTCGTACCATCGATAAAATTTCATAAGAAATAAATGTCTTCGAGTCAAGTTTTTCTGATCATTGCTCCTTTTTCAGCATACCACACGGTTCCGCACGATTGACCTGTGTGGCTGGTACATGTAAAATTTCACGAGAAATAAATGATGAGGTTGGACAATTGACTTCGGAAATCTCGTGATCACCGAAGACACCTGTCCAGTGAACCAACCAATGCCACGTGAATAACCGTAGCGACACACAAGATCCTTTATGAGTCGTTACATCGATGTCTTAAAGCTGGTTCACATCAGTAGACATCGGATTCAAATCAGTAGATATCGGATGTTTAGGGAAATGCCTGTTTTATTCCAGCGAACTTATTTAAAAGCTGATGATAGATGTGCACGAATCATGACAAATGATGACATATGACGAAGTTTTATTATGCTTATTTTTGCTTTTTTGACATAAATCCCTTTTCTTGCATAAATGTCTTTTTAGGACTTTTTAGCCTTTTATGTATTATTTTTATTTACAATGCAAATATATCGGCCATGGAAGGAATAAGGAAATCGGCCATAAAGGAAAATCGGCCATGGTCCAACGTAATCCATTGATTACGAAATCTTCATTACACGTGATTTTAAAATACAAGAGAATTCCTAAAAGTATACCAACTGATTTTTCTCCGTTTCCCTATTTCATAAATACCAGAAATGTTCTGAGAACATGATCGATTCACCGTGGGCAGCGAAATTTTAAGTGGAAATAAATGTAAATTCCCAGAAGGTTTCAGTGTTGCTAGTGTTGGACTTGTAAAATATATGGCAGTCACATCATTAGATGTTGAGAAATCCTTCTCCGCATTCAAACTGATTTTATCTCCTAATCGTCCCAAATCTAAAATCAGTTTCCTTGTCCTATCCTCTCCCCTTACACACACACACACACACACACTGGCATGCACTACACTACCACATATTCCGGGAGACCGGTCGGGGCTTAGAGCTTGTCCCGGCTGGGGGTTAGCCCCGTTGGTGGGAGATACCTGGTTGGGGATAACTCCGTTAGCCGACGGTAGGTCGGCGCCGGATCTCGTCATCCAGCGGGAGAAGACCACCGCCATCACCCGAGCAAGAATACGCACTACACTTACTGGACGAATGACCATTATAGTTGACGCGCCCGGAATCACTAACAATCAATCAATCGAATGAGGTTATACAAACCGTATTAGTTACTTTCAAACGCCTAGACAGATGTGCCATCGGTTTTTATTTCATATTTCAACTTTTACAGAATTGTTATTCTAGGAATTTTTCATCTACAAACAAAATATCAAAGATGTATAAACTTAGAGCACAAACATCGATGTTCAAAGTACATCGGCTTCAATTCTTCGATGTTTAAAGCATTTTTATATAAACATCATTTTGAAAACTTCGGCATCGATCTCGCATCCCTATTTCTAACCAATTCGTATCTTCCTCGGCGACCCACACAGCTTATCGCCCTTCTGCTCTCACCCACGCCCTAACCTTCTTCCACCCTTGGAATTAACCTGTCTCTCCAAAATTGGATACACTTAATGAGGAATGAAAGTCTTCGACTCACATGCTCCTAAAGAATGCTCTTTCTCGGTAAATCATCAGCCATTTCCCCGTGATTAACCTGTAAGTCGCGTCCATCAAATAAAATTTCATGGGAAATAAATGATGGGGCTGATGGAGCGGCACAAATATACTACTTCTGGAAAATGCTTCTTCGATATGTCAACCAATTCCACGTGATTAAGCTTAACGACTCATATGGGACTTTTATCATCGCGCGATTAGATTGTTCGATCTCGAGATCGTAACGTGTAGCCCAGGCACTTGGTTTCTTGCTTGACCACCCCACCCACCCATCTACCTATTCACCCATCCACGCCCCTCCCTTTCCTCTCTCCCGTCCTCCCTTGTGTTTCGTCGTTACGATTCCCTGCGGTTATGTTTACGGGAGAGATCCGGAGGGAACGCGGGTGTGTTCCCTTGGTTTTCATTATGTGCCCCCAGTGCTTTCACGGAAAATTGGACTGGGTTTTACGACGTCGTATTCGCCGCCGTCCCGACGCTGCCCGTACCCCCTCCCCACATACCCCCCACCCCCATCCCCTTCCATCGGTCTGTCGTCGTTTGGGTGGCTGCGGATGTGGTCACCTTGAGACGGCCGCCGGCTCCAGCCCGAAGTGTGTGGAATGCTACGGTGATCGCGACGCCTGTCTGGCGAACCGCTGCGCACACGAGCATGTCGGATTGCTGCTCGCTGTGAAGATTACGGCCAGCAGGTAGAATCAGTGCCAGGTTACCCAACAGGCTGAGTGGGCTGCAGCCTGGGGCGCGCGATTTTTGGGGGCGGACGAATTTCAGCGGATTCAAAATTTCATAAGACGAACTTTTGAATGTTTTCTTTATAGAAATATTTATTTTCATATTTATAACAAAAGAAAGCGTTAATTAATCATATATATATATATATATATATATATATATATATATAGTGTATATATATACACTATAATATATATTTAATATATATATTAAATCAATATCGCGGTGCTAATTATTTATACGTACACAACATTTGCGTCGGTTACAAATATCGTACAATTTTTTTTATTCCAAATATTATAAATAGCGTTAATGTTTAAAAAAGCAAATTAAAAGGGCGCTAAAACATTTTACAGCCTAGGACGCACATAAGTCAAAGTCACGTCCTGGGTAGAATGTATGAATTCTATCGTGACTTATGGTAGTGATTAATGGTTAAGAAAATAAACTACCAGGCTAATCCGTAGGGTATGTACAAAATTGAGAAGACGCAAAGATTGGAACAAATAGTTCTTTATGCACCAAAGGCGTTGTAAGGGTTCTAATGATTGAGCGGTGACAAAAAGCCTGAGGACTTTTTGTCGCCCGGGATCATTAAAACTAGTTAACGCCGGTTGTCCACTCATGATTTTATTTTTTAACCTAATTTTAAATACTCAAATTTACTTATTTACTAATTAACTAGTAATATTTACTTATTAACTAATTAGCTTGGCTTGGTTTGGCATTTTATATTTTCCTCTCTTAATTCCCTTTCTAATTCCCTCTGTACGCGAACGAATGTTCCCACATTCCACTGTTTTCATATTTCCCTCGTATTTCCCTGTCTAACTTTCCTTCTATTTCCCTGTATAACTTACGTAGATCCTCTCGATTCAGGTAAGTTGTACAATGAATATCGACCTTCGAATCGATAGCAATAACAAGCAATAATGTATCAGTAAAAAATAAAAGTAATTGTTCTAATGCGCCTTAGGTTGTTAAGCAACTTTGTCCAAACAAAATAGTTTGGGTTTTGATTTTGTTTGTTTTTTAACACAGTAACTGAGAAGAATGTTAAAAAGCATCGGTTAATTCACTATCTTGATCTTGCTTAAAACGTAAATTGTATTAATATTAACTTAAAATTATCAGTACTGGTATAAAATGTTTTAATTCAAATGGAAATAAAACTGGTTTCTATAAAAATATACATTTTGTTTTACATACCACCTTTAATTGATGAAATGTTTTATTACCAAGAGAAAAATGTAACACCGCGGTGAAAATTTGAGCCGAGAGTTTAATCATAAACCTTTTAAAAAATATAATTACTTTGCATAAGTAAATTATTGTGGTTAAATTAGTATCATAATAGTCGATAATATGTTGTGTAACTGTGTAATCGGTTCAGGTAGATTGAACCGAAATAATGCCTTTAATCAAATAATGCCATTATTTCCGTTATAGCTTGTTTGTGCTATGATCAAATGGAAATACTGTTGTAGAGGTAATGCGATTTCATGATTATATATATCCTTTGCACTAAGTAAGTGACTATGATTATTTTCACAGCATTCAAGACCATTAAGTTAATAATCTTCCTATGTTCTGTATTCCTTCCGGTAATAGTTATTTAAATTTTGCCGTATCGATAGCAAGTAATTGAAAATAGGCTTAGAAATGTTGAGAATCATCAACATTTTTAATATTTTATAATCTAAATTAGATATGCAAACCGTTTAATCCCAGCAATACTGAGCGGTGAGGCTCTCCAATGATTGTTAATTTTAAAAGTTTAATTTTTTTGAAAGTTGAAATTCGTTGATATTGTTTGTGATATACTTTTTCGTCAAAATAAGCTGGAATTTATCACACATTTTGGTTAACATTTGAGTAATTACAGCATTTTTTTTTCTTTTGCTGTCGATAAAAAATGTCTAGCTATTCAAAAAAATGAACATTTGGAATATATTTTGGAAATATTTGTAGTATTTTTAGTATCAGTGTTAGTATAACTCCGTAGTGTAGTACATTATTATGTTATAGAGAAACGCGGACCTTTATTTGACATAAACATTTTGTCATTGGATACAAATATTGATGCGAGAAAATCATTATTTTTTACGTATAATCTATATATATATATATATATATATATATATATATATATATATATATATATATATATATATATATATATATATATATATATAAAAGAAAGTCGTGTTAGTTACACTATTTATAACTCAAGAACGGCTGTACCGATTTGGCTGAAAATTGGTGAGCAGGAAGCTTAGAGCCAGGAGACAGACATAGGATACTGTTTATCCCGTTCGACAGCGTTCCTGTGTGAGAACGCACGTTTTCGCGTGATTTCGCGGGTTTTCGCAGCTTTTCAAGTTTTTTCGCACGTGTTCATGCGTTTTCGCACGTTTTCTCGCGTTTTCGTATGTTTTCGGATCTGCTTATTTATTGCCTTTAACAGCCGGTCCCTATGATTACAGCATTGTATTTCTCTCTTAAACAAAAATCAATTCCAAAAAACGTTCTGCTACGTAATAGATTTTTTTATTATCTATTTAATATCAGAACGCTTTTTTTGAAATTCTTTGTTTGAGAGAAAAACACAAATCTGCAATTGCTTTATTATCACGAGTGCAACAAGGATAGTACAGTTTCTCACAGTGAGTGCGACGCGAGAAAAAGATGGGACCAGCTGTTAAGGCGGAACAGAGTTCGCCGGGTCAGCTAGTAATTATATATTTTACACATAATATTTTTTTTACATATACATAAGAAAATCCGCACCTTCTTGTTTTCGGGATATTGGCCTGTAATTGATCGGTGAACTAGCAATCTGCCAATCCAAGCAGTGGGTAAACTCGACCATTTAGCTATTGTAACGCCACCGTCGGGACTCGAACTCTAGAACCTTCCGTTTCAGAGGTACTGCAGTGGCATCAGTTGATGCCCTGAGCCACCCAAGACCATCCAAAAGACAAAACCGAAATAATGCGTCATTGAGGAAAAGAACTAGACCGCTTCAAAGAAATTTTTGGTACTGTGAATCAGGTTTTTAATTTTAATTACCTTTGATATAACACAGAAAGTCAAAAAAAATATCGACAAGGAATTATCCAGTTTTACAGCCAAGTGCGGGGCAATACAGCAAACGTTAAGAACGCCACTGGATACCAGAATCGTTAGTCATCAATCACGTTTCATCAAAAGAACGCTTCTTCCAGTGGTACCACGTTATGACAACGAGAGCTGGGGTGCAGCCAAAAACAAGAGTTACAAGTGCTTACAATGGACAGAAATAAAGTTCTTCTAAAGAACACTAAGATTCACATTAGAACATCGAATAATAAATATGCATGTAACAAAATATTTAAATATTGACAGTGTGATGTATATAATAGATAAAAATGACAGCAAATGAGCGCAGCATGTTAACAGAATGAAAACACAAGACTGCTTTAATGTGCACTCATTTATAGGAAGAACACCATTAGAAAGACGTAGAAAGAGATGTATGGATTTATTGGGTTGAAATCGGAACTGATGCAAGCCTAACACATGAAGTAAATTATTAAGTTATCCATTTTCACACTTACAAATCTTAAATATTCCATCCTCGGATCCAGACTCTTTGAGGTTGCTTTCAACACGCAGCTACCTAGTTCGACTAGACAAAACTTTCCCGTTGTCCAGTACTATCCTTCTTGCCTTCTCCATCTCTCTCCCCCTCTCTTCTGAAAGACTCTTCCAGAGAGAAAGTTTGGAGTGTTGATCTCCCACCGTGCTCGATCCGGGTATTAAAGAAACACCGCAAAACAAATGTTTGACGTGGAGGGTTCAGCACTTGAGAACAGGTGAAGGCATGCTTCCCAGGATGCCGTCGGGCTAGAAAGATTGATGACCCTACGATCACGTGCTGACTCGATCCGTCGCTTGTTCGTTATGTGGTTGAGTGGCGTAGGGATGGGCGAAAAAGAATAATCGATTAGTATCGATGATTATTATTTGAATAATACGCATTGATTAATCGTTACGAGTTAATCGATAATCTTGTATAATCGATTAATTTTTCACGTGTTTTAAATAATGCGTGAAGTACATAAAATCTTTAATTTTTAATTTGTAAATTATTAAATCGTTTAGTAACAACTTATTTTAAGAAAACCTTTCACGATAATTCACATCACACTGAAGTTTCTTTCTTGTTAAATTTTATTTATTAAACTTTGTGATTGTCACATAAAGCATGTTTATCTACTACAATAACAATCTCAATCCTTTCATTCTCTTAAATAAACGACAAAATAAAAAAAATGTATAAAAACATTTTGATATAATATAATTCTCAATAATTGATCTTTAAATGAAGAATATCGAATAGAAACATAAACTACGCACTGTGCAAAGACGAGGAATTCCATAGCTAAAGTTCAAAAGTATAGATGTACTTTATAATTTTGATAGTCTTCATCATTAATATTTGAATTAAAATAATCGAGCTAAAATCGGACAAATAAGTCGATATGTACATTAATCGACGTAAAAGTAATCGATTTCAGTTCTGAGATTAATCGTATAAATAATCTATTGTTGTACTAATCGCGATTAAATCGCCCTTCCCTAAGTGTCGATGAAGCATAGGCATATCTAGGACCAGGATTCTTTAAAGAAGCACGTCAAAATTTTGGAGTCTGCGCGTATGCCTTATTATTAGGGGGCAAATTCTGATGACCTAAAACATTGCCAAAAATGATCAATTAAGTGCTCTTAAAATGTTTTAAGACAGGAATTGAAGGCTGAACCATTGCTGGATACTCTGAGAAGAAAAAAACAAAGATGGTGCGAACATTTAGAGCGAATGCCGAACACGAGACTACCGGCAATCGCCAGGGATTATAGAGCAGTGGGGAGAAGAGATTATGGAAGACCAAGGGCAAAATGTGCACCGAAACAGGTTCATTAGAGCCTAATCCTTGGAGTGAAGAAGAAAATGTTCTAAAATGCCATAAAAGCGAAGAAAAATGATGTGAAAATTGTGATCAAAACGACTTCAAATGCACAACTCACGCTGTTTGATACTTTACTGAAGTAATCGAGGCTTATTCTATTCGTTCAAATGCACTCAGCTTGCAGACTTTTAGTTTGGACTGTTATTTTCCAGGAAATCTCTTTGTTTAGTTATCCTGAAATCGACCGAACCGACAATGGCGATGATTGGCGTCACATGAAACTTAGATTACATACAACGACCGACTTTACAATTTCTGAGCGAAGAGATCGAATAGGCTACTTAGGAATTCTGTGGAGAACATTTGTGGAATCTCGTAAATATTATTTGAAGCAGGTGTCATTAAAATGACATTGAAATTAATGGAAAAAATTTGATTAAATTAAAATCGATGTAATCAGCGAAAAATGCATTAAAAATAACGGAAAATGACGTATTAGTCAAAATCTACGAAACGATTTTAGAAAACTTATCAAAATGGGTCATTTCCTTTTGTAGTAACATAAAATTAATTTCTGTGCTAAACGGCATTATTCGAAAAGGGAAAGAAAAAAAACATTTCATTAAAATCCGCCCCTACTTATTATATTACACCTCTCACTGACATAAATGCATTGGACTGAAAACGTGCAGCTTATCACGTTTCGAAAGAATTCTCCTCTGAAAAACGGATGTCCAGAAATCTTGAAGATAACAAATAAATGTTTTATATTTTTAAAATGTGGAAGTAGTAGAGAAGAGTGAACCCTTGTTTTGAAAGGTGGAGACATATCTCATCGTAGCCCAATCATTTTTAAGAGATTTTAAAAAAAAATAATGATATTTTCGAGGAAGTATATGACAAAATCGGTAGGCAGAATTTTGTAAACTCACATTTCATTCGCATTATGAGCAGAAAACTGAAAGGTATATATTTATTTGAAATTTTTAACATTCATTCGTTTGCAAGACAACTCCATTATGTTTTTTTTGTTATTTTGTTTTTATTTTAGAGAAGTATCATTTTCTTAAACAAATTTTATTTCGGTGTTGTACGTTGAAACAAGTTTCAATCGAAACAGTTCCTCTCTGCTAATTTCCACAGTAAGATAGATTGATTTGTTATCTACAAGATTTCTAGACATGAGTTCTTCAGTGGAGGATTCTTTGTATCGGTCTTTCGGTGATAAGCTGTGTGTTTACGGTCCAAAGCGTTTATGTCAGCGACGCGACATATGTGTGGTGTGCACCTCGGTTTGTCGTATATACTCCATGACAAATGGGTTTTTAATGCAACCTGTAGTGAGGAGTAATATGCGCAAACGTATATACTCGGTCTCCATTATTTTTACGAGCTTTCCTTAAAAAAGAGAATACTACATTCGCGGAGGTATAACACGGAGTCATAACGCCATAACTTACGTGAAGAGGCAGAATCTTTCAAACTCCTCGTATCTCGTTCGCATTATAAAGGGATGAAGGATGCGGTTTCCATAGATACAGCTCATATTTTATAGCCCTTTTTTATATTTCTTTCTGAAAAAAGTACTTCGTTGCCGTGCGCTTTGTAGGCGTGGTGACACATCACACAACCACAAATACCTTCAATTTCCTGCATAGCTCACGTGGATGCGTTATTTATGGCTCGCACTTATTCTGTAGGCCAGGGAGAGGATGGAGGCAGAGAAGAATCACGTGTGAGAGAAAATGCTTTGGTAATCGGGAACCACGTGTAGTGCAGCGCTCCTGTGTGTAACATTTATGAAGAGACTTTGCAAAAAGGACTCTGTAGGACGGTTATTTGCTTCATTGATATGAAAATTGCAACTTTGGAATGTTCCCTTCAATTTACAATTGCCACCAGTCATTCATATTTCACTGTTACGTATCCCTTTTTTTTAGAGACCTATGTGTTCTTGAGAGGCAGTAATACTCGTGGTAATAGGACGTACAAGGCACATTTAACTCTTGATATTATGGAATATTCTAAATAACTTTTGTCAATAAAGGCAAGTAACCGAAATGTACCGTGTATCAAGGCAATTCACATTGTTATTCACTCTAATATAACTCTCAATTACACCATAAACATTTTCATATATTTCTTGAAATTTTACTGGAAACCTATTTGCTTTGTGAGCTTTTGCGAGAATTTCTGCAGGAACTTCACAGTATTCTTTCATATTGTACAAAAAAATCAGTCCAATAACGATTATGCAATAGTAAAGAGATGCACTCTCTCTTTTGTTTATCTGACGTCATATTGACATATGGCGATTTCAGTGCACGATTTCATCTTTTCACTTTAGACGCAAGAAAAATTATAGAATGGTTTCGAATTCTCATTTGATTCGGCAACGAACTAGTAAACCATAAAGTTTAGTGTGCACCACGGGCGTTACTAGATGTTTTTGCCCCTCAGGCGATTTCCAACCCCTCGCTCTTGGGGCAAAAACATCTACTTAACGCCCTTTATACATAAATAACTATTGTGCCTTTTCAATAGTTCTCTTTTAAGGCTT
The DNA here is from genome assembly GCA_011170035.1 of Teleogryllus occipitalis. Classification (NCBI taxonomy): domain Eukaryota; kingdom Metazoa; phylum Arthropoda; class Insecta; order Orthoptera; family Gryllidae; genus Teleogryllus; species Teleogryllus occipitalis. The sequence goes on from BLKR01003410.1 coordinate 43,372, forward strand.
CTCAAAAGTACATTTTTTTATACTCTACATATATTCTACAATGTGAGTGTACATCAATCTTAAGGCATGGAACAAAACGTGTATGCCTCGATATGATTCGCGCACCGAAATACACGTAAAATGTTTTAAGCCTTTCTAATCATAATAAATTTAATGTTAAATGCTGAGAATATTCAAAAATTAGGTGCACATTAACCTTAACTCATCGGATGAAACGTGTGTGTATCGATATGAATCTCGCATCGAAATATACGTAAAATGATTTAAGCCTTCTTAATGATAGTTCATTTTATATTAATCAGTTCGTTTATTCTAAAATGTGCTTGTACATCAATTTCAAGAGATCGGACGAAATGTGTGTGCATCGATATGAATGTCGCATAGAAATACACGTAAAATGGTTTAAGCCTTATAAATGATAGTACATTTTATATTAATCAGTTCGTTTCTAAAATGTGTTTGTACATCAATTTCAAGAGATCGGACGAAATGTGTGTGCATCGATATGAATGTCGCATAGAAATACACGTAAAATGGTTTAAGCCTTATAAATGATAGTACATTTTATATTAATCAGTTCGTTTCTAAAATGTGTTTGTACATCAATTTCAAGAGATCGGACGAAATGTGTGTGCATCGATATGAATGTCGCATAGAAATACACGTAAAATGGTTTAAGCCTTATAAATGATAGTAAATTTAATATTAAACGCTGAGTATATTCTAAAATGTGTGTGTACATCGATTTTAAGAGATCGGACGAAACGTGTGTGTATCGATATGAATCTTGCATCGAAATACAGGTAAAATGTTTTAAGCCTGCCATACGATAGTTCATTTTATAATAAACGCTGAGTATATTGTAAACTATGATTGTACATAGGCTTCATGAGATAGGACGAAACCTGTGTGTATCGATTTGAATCACCCATCGAAATACACATAAAATGTTTTAAGCCTTCCCAATAACAGTACATTTTATACTAAACACTGTGTGAATTCTAAGGTGCAGTTGTACAACGCTCTTCAGGCATCGGACGAAATGTATGTGTATCGATTTGAATCATGCATGGAAATGATTTAGTATTGTGAATGATTTAGGCGATGTAATGATAGTAAATTATTTCTCCTACATATTATTTCCTCCCCCATACGTCACATACAGTTGACTGTTGTTGCCTAAATAAATAAATTTAAAAAAATATTAAGTGCTGAATATATTGTAAAACGTGTTTTTTTTGTTTTGTTTTTTATTTTGTTGCGTCGTTGACGCAACGCGTCTCTTTACCCCTTGTTGGGCGTTGAGCGCATTCTCTGGTGTAATTCTCCGTTACTGAGCAATTTACTTTCATTACTGTTACTCAGTAATTACTATATTAGTCAAGTCTCGTCACGTCGCAGTCAGTCAGTGCCTTTTATCCCTTCGGCCAGGGGCTCAACGCCGTTAGATTCCGGAGTTCCTAGCCGGTCACCCAACCAGGAACCCGCGAGTTTCGAATTTGCTTAACCTCCGTGACTTCACGGAGCGCAGTAAACGAATTCGGCTAACGGCGAAGGCAATACAGGGTGTTTATACATCGATTTCAAGATATGGGACGAAACGTGTGTGTATCGATATGAATGTCGCATCGAAATATAGGTAAAATGGTTTAAGCCAATGAGAGTAAATTTCATATTTAACCCCGAGTATATTGTAAAATGTGTTTATACATCGATTTCAAGATATGGGACGAAACGTGTGTGTATCGATATGAATGTCGCATCGAAAGACACGTAAAATGGTTTAAGCCTTATAAATGATAGTAAATTTAATATTGAACGCCGAGTATATTATAAAATGTGTTTGTACATCGCCTTGAAGAGACGGGACGAATCGTGTGTGAATCGATGTGAATGTCGCATCGAAATACACGTAAAATGGTTTAAGCCTTGTAAATGATAGTAAATTTAATATTAAACGCCGAGTATATTATAAAATGTGTTCGTACATCGACTTGAAGAGATGGGACGAATCGTGTGTGCATCGATGTGAATGTCGCATCGAAATACACGTAAAATGGTTTAAGCCTTATAAATGATAGTAAATTTAATATTAAACGCCGAGTATATTATAAAATGTGTTTGTACATCGACTTGAAGAGATGGGACGAATCGTGTGTGCATCGATGTGAATGTCGCATCGAGATACACGTAAAATGGTTTAAGCCTTATAAATGATAGTAAATTTAATATTAAACGCCGAGTATATTATAAAATGTGTTCGTACATCGACTTGAAGAGATGGGACGAAACGTGTGTGAATCGATGTGAATGTCGCATCGAAATACACGTAAAATGGTTTAAGCCTTGTAAATGATAGTAAATTTAATATTAAACGCCGAGTATATTATAAAATGTGTTCGTACATCGACTTGAAGAGATGGGACGAATCGTGTGTGCATCGATGTGAATGTCGCATCGAAATACACGTAAAATGGTTTAAGCCTTATAAATGATAGTAAATTTAATATTAAATGCCGAGTATATTGTAAAATGTGTTTGTACATCGACTTGAAGAGATGGGACGAATCGTGTGTGCATCGATGTGAATGTCGCATCGAAATACACGTAAAATGGTTTAAGCCTTATAAATGATAGTAAATTTAATATTAAACGCCGAGTATATTGTAAAATGTGTTTGTACATCGACTTGAAGAGATGGGACGAATCGTGTGTGCATCGATGTGAATGTCGCATCGAAATACACGTAAAATGGTTTAAGCCTTATAAATGATAGTAAATTTAATATTAAACGCCGAGTATATTGTAAAATGTGTTTGTACATCGACTTGAAGAGATGGAACGAATCGTGTGTGCATCGATGTGAATGTCGCATCGAAATACACGTAAAATGGTTTAAGCCTTATAAATGATAGTAAATTTAATATTAAACGCAGAGTATATTATAAAATGTGTTCGTACATCGACTTGAAGAGACGGGACGAATCGTGAGTGCATCGATGTGAATGTCGCATCGAAATACACGTAAAATGGTTTAAGCCTTATAAATGATAGTAAATTTAATATTAAACGCCGAGTATATTGTAAAATGTGTTTGTACATCGACTTGAAGAGATGGGACGAATCGTGTGCGCATCGATATGAATGTCGCATCGAAATACACGTAAAATGGTTTAAGCCTTATAAATGATAGTAAATTTAATATTAAACGCCGAGTATATTGTAAAATGTGTTTGTACATCGACTTGAAGAGATGGGACGAATCGTGTGTGCATCGATGTGAATGTCGCATCGAAATACACGTAAAATGGTTTAAGCCTTATAAATGATAGTAAATTTAATATTAAACGCAGAGTATATTATAAAATGTGTTCGTACATCGACTTGAAGAGACGGGACGAATCGTGTGTGCATCGATGTGAATGTCGCATCGAAATACACGTAAAATGGTTTAAGCCTTATAAATGATAGTAAATTTAATATTAAACGCCGAGTATATTGTAAAATGTGTTTGTACATCGACTTGAAGAGAATGGACGAATCGTGTGTGCATCGATGTGAATGTCGCATCGAAATACACGTAAAATGGTTTAAGCCTTATAAATGATAGTAAATTTAATATTAAACGCCGAGTATATTATAAAATGTGTTTGTACATCGACTTGAAGAGATGGGACGAATCGTGTGTACATCGATGTGAATGTCTCATCGAAATACACGTAAAATGATTTAAGCCTTATAAATGATAGTAAATTTAATATTAAACGCCGAGTATATTATAAAATGTGTTTGTACATCGACTTGAAGAGATGGGACGAATCGTGTGTGCATCGATATGAATGTCGCATCGAAATACACGTCAAATGGTGTAAGCCTTATAAATGATAGTAAATTTCATATTTAACCCCGAGTATATTGTAAAATGTGTTTATACATCGATTTCAAGATATGGGACGAAACGTGTGTGTATCGATATGAATGTCGCATCGAAAGACACGTAAAATGGTTTAAGCCTTATAAATGATAGTAAATTTAATATTAAACGCCGAGTATATTGTAAAATGTGTTTGTACATCGACTTGAAGAGATGGGACGAATCGTGTGTGCATCGATGTGAATGTCGCATCGAAATACACGTAAAATGGTTTAAGCCTTATAAATGATAGTAAATTTAATATTAAACGCCGAGTATATTATAAAATGTGTTTGTACATCGACTTGAAGAGATGGGACGAATCGGGTGTGCATCGATGTGAATGTCGCATCGAAATACACGTAAAATTGTTTAAGCCTTATAAATGATAGTAAATTTAATATTAAACGCCGAGTATATTATAAAATGTGTTTGTACATCGACTTGAAGAGATGGGACGAATCGTGTGCGCATCGATGTGAATGTCGCATCGAAATACACGTAAAATGGTTTAAGCCTTATAAATGATAGTAAATTTAATATTAAACGCCGAGTATATTATAAAATGTGTTTGTACATCGATTAGAAGAGATGGGACGAATCGTGTGTGCATCGATATGAATGTCGCATCGAAATACACGTCAAATGGTGTAAGCCTTATAAATGATAGTAAATTTAATATTAAACGCCGAGTATATTGTAAAATGTGTTTGTACATCGACTTGAAGAGATGGGACGAATCGTGTGCGCATCGATATGAATGTCGCATCGAAATACACGTAAAATGGTTTAAGCCTTATAAATGATAGTAAATTTAATATTAAACGCCGAGTATATTATAAAATGTGTTTGTACATCGACTTGAAGAGATGGGACGAATCGTGTGTACATCGATGTGAATGTCGCATCGAAATACACGTAAAATGGTTTAAGCCTTATAAATGATAGTAAATTTAATATTAAACGCCGAGTATATTATAAAATGTGTTTGTGCATCGACTTGAAGAGATGGGACGAATCGTGTGTGCATCGATATGAATGTCGCATCGAAATACACGTCAAATGGTGTAAGCCTTATAAATGATAGTAAATTTCATATTTAACCCCGAGTATATTGTAAAATGTGTTTATACATCGATTTCAAGATATGGGACGAAACGTGTGTGTATCGATATGAATGTCGCATCGAAAGACACGTAAAATGGTTTAAGCCTTATAAATGATAGTAAATTTAATATTAAACGCCGAGTATATTGTAAAATGTGTTTGTACATCGACTTGAAGAGATGGGACGAATCGTGTGTGCATCGATGTGAATGTCGCATCGAAATACACGTAAAATGGTTTAAGCCTTATAAATGATAGTAAATTTAATATTAAACGCCGAGTATATTATAAAATGTGTTTGTACATCGACTTGAAGAGATGGGACGAATCGTGTGTGCATCGATGTGAATGTCGCATCGAAATACACGTAAAATGGTTTAAGCCTTATAAATGATAGTAAATTTGATATTAAACGCCGAGTATATTGTAAAATGTGTTTGTACATCGACTTGAAGAGATGGGACGAATCGTGTGCGCATCGATATGAATGTCGCATCGAAATACACGTAAAATGGTTTAAGCCTTATAAATGATAGTAAATTTAATATTAAACGCCAGTATATTGTAAAATGTGTTTGTACATCGACTTGAAGAGATGGGACGAATCGTGTGTGCATCGATGTGAATGTCGCATCGAAATACACGTAAAATGATTTAAGCCTTATAAATGATAGTAAATTTAATATTAAACGCCGAGTATATTGTAAAATGTGTTTGTACATCGACTTGAAGAGATGGGACGAATCGTGTGTGCATCGATGTGAATGTCGCATCGAAATACACGTAAAATGGTTTAAGCCTTATAAATGATAGTAAATTTAATATTAAACGCCGAGTATATTGTAAAATGTGTTCGTACATCGACTTGAAGAGATGGGACGAATCGTGTGTGCATCGATGTGAATGTCGCATCGAAATACACGTAAAATGGTTTAAGCCTTATAAATGATAGTAAATTTAATATTAAACGCCGAGTATATTGTAAAATGTGTTCGTACATCGACTTGAAGAGATGGGACGAATCGTGTGCGCATCGATGTGAATGTCGCATCGAAATACACGTGAAATGGTTTAAGCCTTATGAATGATAGTAAATTTAATATTAAACGCCGAGTATATTGTAAAATGTGTTCGTACATCGACTTGAAGAGATGGGACGAATCGTGTGCGCATCGATATGAATCGCGGCTCATCTCTCATTCGGGGCGTGTCGTCGGGGGTGGGGTGGGGTGGGGGTGGAGGGGCGCATGTCTGGCGCCGGGCGTTGTCTGCGGCGCGCTTTGTCTCGATGCAGCCGGCGCCGCCTCGTCCTCCTCTTTCCTTTTCCTTCTCCGCTCGAGCGCGCGGCGGCGGCGGCGGCGAGGAGGAGGGCGGAGGCGTTTTGGGGGAGAAATCCCTAAAATTGGCAACGCCGCCTGCGTTCCCGCGCATCTCGGCGCCGCGCTGCATCCCGTCCCGCCCTGCCGCGCCGCGCCGCGCCGGCCGCCGAAGCGGGGGTGGGCGGGGCAGTGAGCGCGAACGATAGGGCGTCGGTACGAGTACTTGCCTCGCTACGTCGGCCCGAGTTTCTTGCCTCTGTGCATACTTATACTTTGATTTAAACGGACGATCTGTTGAGGTTAATCAGCTCTTTCGATGTCATTCAATCGGGAGGTTGAACTTCACCATTGTGACGTCTCCATAGCGACGTCACCATAGTGGTGTCACCATAGTGGTGTCACCATAGTGGTGTCACCATAGTGGTGTCACCATAGTGGCGTCACCATAGTGGCGTCACCATAGTGGCGTCACCATAGTGGCGTCACCATAGTGACGTCACCATAGTGACGTCACCATAGTGACGTCACCATTGTGACGTCACCATAGTGACGTCACCACATTAAAGTCACTGTAGTGACGTCACTAGTGACGTCACTATAGTGAAGTTACTGTAGTGACGTTTAAGCTCTCGATTGAATGAGAAGGTAACAGCTGATGAACTGTGAAAGGACACTACAAATAAATATAGTATAGTATGTTATAAAGGTGTTGCAATGTTGCAGCGGAAAATGGCAATTTTTCTTTGAATAGAGGGAAGTACGTTCATAAAATAGTTTAAAGTAACGGAGATCTGATTTCCGTTGAATTCACTGACTTTTCGGAAATGCACAATTTATACATTTTTTCGGCGTATTGCTAGAAATGCACCATCGAAGATGCATTTTTTCCCTTAACAAAATCTGTTCTTGAAAGTCAGATTTTTTTAAAAAAATTATTATAATATTATTATGAAAGGTCATGCACAATATTTTGAAGAAGAAAATAACAAGAAACTTTGTAGTTTTCGTGTGATTGTTTCTTCAAAGTGATTTTTTTCTTCTCATTAACAACTCCCGATTTATTCTTTAAACATTTCCTTAGGATAGGCGAACGCACGCTTAAAAATGTCGCAGGTCTCATTTTCGTGGCGTGCGAAAGTTAGAAATAGTGTGGGAAAATATATTCTGTTGTAGCGCCACGTTCGTTTTTCCACCCACACCGGTAGGTATATTTGCAATTACATTTTGTGGTGCTGTAGATTTAAGAAAAATGGAACGATCAGTAGAATAACATTTTGGGGCTATTGTGGTGCGCCCGAATTTATGGAAAACCATGTGAAATGAGTTTATATCATGTGATAGGGGAGAAAAAAAAGAATCATACTTGATGGAAATGGTTATGATCAGTCTCCTAGTGCGCATTCGAAAAGAAAATGGAATATATTTGTCCGCTAACTTAAGAAAATATAAAAAGAATTTCATATAATTCATATACTGATCTGAAACCATCTCTCTCGTCAACACAAAACTTGGACACATTTTAACAATTGTGGACACAAAAGTTCATTGAACATATGCACTTACCATGTTGATGTTTAATGGTTAGTATGTTGAAGGAGGGGAGACGCAAGTTTTTAAGTGGAGCGGGGGAACATTTATTTAGTGCTTTTTAAGATCAGTGAATCAGTGGCGCCTGCGCGAATCGACTTCTTGGAGCCACTAATATGACCATTGGTTTCCCTGGTCGTTTCCTAGTGAATGTCGGAGTAGCTCTCTAAACGGGCCACGCACAACGGGCTACAGTCCGGGCGCACTCTTTCTTACCCTTTCCTATCCTTAGGATCGACCGTCCTCGTATGGACCATTCCTTTGATTCAGAAAAACCCATTTAAGCGTCGGAGATCCTGAAAGGAAAGAGAAGCTGTGATTACTCCAAGGGATCAAGTGTGTCTCGTGGTGAAAAAACGAGTACGTAAGTGTAACAAAATTTAAATTTTCCATAATTGGGACTGGAAGACTGTTTCCAAGTCACCATTTTGGGACAGAAGCAAAACAAGGGCAGTCAATATTTTCTCCCCAGGTTGACATACTTAATTGTTTACATACTGCGATAATAAAACCGTGTGGCAGCGTGATTAATTGTAAACAACGTAATTGAATTTTACACCTGCAAAAATTGAAAATAATGTAAGTGTAACTAAGTAAATATTTCTTCTATACTTAGTACGCTAGGGAAACATGAGAGTAGAATTTGTAAATTTCTTAATCGTGCTTATGTTTTTGTTTATGTTATTTTATTTGCTTATGTTATGCTTATGTTTTTTTCAGAGGAAGCCACGCTGTTATCACGAATAATTGTGCCTACATTGTGGAGGAGTTATATTATTTAGATATATCGATAAAATTAGGCAGCATGACGATCTCTCTATTTTTAATATATCTTCATATCTACACCAATCTTACATTGCATAACAGTTGCATTAGATGGCATTTTAGACGATTTCTAGAAAACTAATAATTAATTCTTTCATTCACTCGCTTCATCTATGATCCTGTGGTTCCAGATCCATTGTTATATGGGAAGATATTTATTGACATTTACTATAGCACTTCTGAAACTAATATATTCAAAATTCATAAATTCTGATCGTCATTAAAGGTTTATTATTTTTTTAATAAGTTTCTCACAAACATACTGGTGACGCTTCGTGGAAAAATACATACATCTCAGAAGAGAAAGCAATTTTAGTCGACGGGTAATTGCAGCCCTCTGGCTCCTTACGTCATTGATCAGGAATTTCTGCATTTGAATGTAAAATCTACATTTATTTTTAGAGATGGAGAAGTTATCAAAATTCAAATAAACATACATGTTTTGTAAATTCAAATCCATTATTCGATTGAAAATCTTTCATAACAGTGGAACGCTATCGTACACGTTTTCCAAAGCGCTCTTTTACCTTACCCATCTTGCAAAGTGAAACCCGTCCTGTACGTGTTCCGCAAAGTACTCTCTTCCCTCAAGCGCCCCATCAAAGCACAACATTCCAACCGCAACACAAGTACTAATCGCGCACTTTTTCTTGATCCTCGAGCTCCCTAGTCCTCGCTCAGCCCGGCATAGCACGGCCCGGTAGAAAATATGAGCTCCACTCGGAACGTCACGGCTCAGTTTGCAGTGCTGCCCACCTCCTTCCTTTCCAATGCGGACTTCCTAGTTTTCGGTCTCTCTTTCTATCGACCTGTGCGTACCATGTTCCTTCTTGTTACTCAATTATTTCTATAACTAATAATTATTTCTTCAGAACTTAAAGTCTTCCGTTTTTTCTCATAGCTATCTAGTCCAAGACGACTTATTACACCGAGTTTTCTGTCAACAAAGTTGACGGCCCTGCACTGCCGTGACGTAGACAGAACCCGCCTCTCCCCGCACCCCCCGCTGTGAAGTATCAAGAAAAAGTGCGCGATTAGTAGTGTCTTCAACGCATGAACGTCGAAACAAATATTTTTGCTCTCCGCTCCTTTTGTCTCGCCCAGGCCCAGAGTGTGAGCCCATGACGCCTCGCCCCCTTGCTCCAGGGGCGTGGCGGTGGTGGCAGGGAGTTAGCAGTGGTTAAGGGGGAAACATTGTAGAAGGGCGACGTAGTGTTGTACAGAGAGGGAGATTCGGAAGAACATGGAAGGAAGGCTTCGCGAAGTGAAATTTTCCATAACGCTTCGCACAAAGTAGTTTTCCGCTCGCTTTCTGCAAACAGATCCTCTCTCGTACGCGTCCCGAAAAATTCTCTTTTCTGAACGGGTCCGTTAAGATATCCTCTCCTGTACGCGTCCTGCAAAGTACTTCTTTCCGTATCCGTTAGGCAAATTGCTTCTTTCTCGTATCGCTCTTTTTATCCCTCCCCCCCCCCCACCACCACCACCACCACCGGAAAGTGCATATATTCTGTGCGCGTTCTGCAAAGTGTTCTTTATCCGTACACGTTTCGTAAAGCATTTTTTCCCGTACGCATCCTGTAAAGTAATTCCCGTTCTGTGCGTGTTTCCGAAAGTACTGTTCCCTCGCAAGCCTCCCATCGAAGCACAACGTTCCAACCGTAAACGGAAGTAGCGTCTTTAACGCATGAGCGTTGAAATAAATAGTTTTGCTCCCTGCGTGTTTTCGCGAAGTACTATTTTCCAAAACGCGTCGCACAAATTGGCTCCCCGTATGCGTTCTGCAAAGAGATTCTTTCCCATACGCGTCCCGAAAAATATTCTTTTTCTTGTACGCATACTCCAAGATATACTGTCCTGTTACGCGTCCTGTAAAGTACTTCTTTCCGTACTCGTCCCGCAAAATGCTCTTTTTCCGTACACGTTTTGCAAAGTGCTCTTTTCCCGAATGCATCCTGCAGTGCGTTCCGCAAAGCACTAATTCTTCGACTTCGCGCTTCTGATAAAGGTTCAAGAGAGTAGCGCTCTTACCGCATATTGGGAAAAGTAGTTGATGCGCAATGCTACTCGCTGAACTGCATAGTAATGCTATCTTGTAAACACGCCCTTCTTTCGACCCTAGGGCCCACCCTTGAAGGCTGCCTGGCCGCAGCCTTCGTCCTCGGATAAGCCTGTCCAGTGAATGCATGGCGTCACGCCTCGTTTTACACACGCCTTACGGCGGAATGAAGTGGGAGCCTAACACTTTTCTCTTCCTTGTCAACAGCTTCAAATGCGTTACGGCCGGCCGTTAACGAACTGGCAACGAAAAATGTTGATATGATTGTAATATAATATAACTCAAAAATTCATTATAAATAAATACATTTATATATATTTAAATTTCTTTTAGACGAGATTTCTATAGAAGAGGCTCCGCCTTACAGCCTTTAATAACGAGCCGCGCCTGGCTTACATCTTTACTCTATGGCTCATTCCAACAGCAAACGGAAGTGGTGTCTTCAACGCAGGAGCGTCGAAGCAAATAATTTTTGCTCTCCGCTCCTGTTGTCTCGCCCAGGACCAATGTGTGCGCGCTCATGTCGCCTGCCCCCCCCCTCCTTGTTCTCCGAGGGCGTGGCGGTGAGCTAGCAATGGTTAAAGGGGGAACCGGAGAAGACCAGTTATGCCGCGTTGTGCAGAGGGAAAGGGAGATTCGGAAGAATGTAGAATGTAGGTTTCGCAAAGTACAACTTCTCATAATGCTTCACACAAAATGATTTCCGTTCGCTTTCTGCAAAGACATCATCTCCTGTAGGCGTCCCGTAATAAGCTCTATTTCTGTACGCGTCCCTCGTGATACTCTCTCGTGTACGCGTTCTGCAAAGTACTTCTTCCCGTACGTGTCCCGCAAAACGCTCTTTTTTTCATAGGCGTTGCGCGAAGTGCTTTTTCCGCACGCATCCTGCAAATTGATCCTGTACCTGTACGTGTTCCTCAAAGAACACCACACACGGAAGTGGTGTCTTCAACGCACGAGCGTCGAGGCAAAGCATTTTTGCTCTCCGCTCCTGTTGTCTCGCCCAGGGCCAGCGTGTGCGCGCGCTCATGTCGCCTGGTCTCCCTTGCGCTCCGGGGGCGTGGCGGCGGTGGGGGTGGGGGTGGGGGCGGGGGTGGCGGCGGCGGCATCTCGCTTCCCTCGCAGGGCGGGGGCGGCGCGCGCCCCTCTGCTACGGGGGCGGGGCGGGGGCGGACGTGCGTCGCGACAGATGCGGGAGCCGCCTCGCCCCGGCCGGCGAGACGAGACGAGGCGAGGAGCAGTGGTTGAGGGGAGGGACCCTGGAGGAGACGGGCAACTCGGTGCTAGGCTGGGAGAAAGGGAGATTTGGAAGAACGTGAAATGGAAGAAAGACGGTTTTAAATTTTTGGTTGCATCGACCGCAATTGTTAATACGGTAGAACCCCGATAATCCGAAATTTCGGTTAATTCGAACAAAATTTCGTATAGAGAAAAAAATAAATATAGTAAATGAAATGCATATTTGTAATGTAAAGAAACTATTTTATAATTACTGTAGGACGAATTATTGAAACACTCGTAGAAATGAAACGTTTATTGCGCTGGTAACTACGGTGTGTATCACATGTTTATGTAGCAATAAATTTCAGTTAGAGGAACTTACAAAATCTGTAATATTATTTTGCGTAAGGGATTGCGTCTGTTTGATGATGCGATGAGATTATGTAATCATTAGGCTACGTTGCCGTATTCTCACATCGTACGCTACGTTGCATTGTGTCTGCTAATCATATAGATGTATTTGTATGTGCACGGTACAGTTTTTCGGACAGTCCGAACAATTACAAATCCGAACAGATCCCTCCCCCCCCAATTAGTTCGGAATACCGGCATTCTACTTTAGTGGTAAAATGGAACATTCGAAAAAATGGTTGTTGTGGACAAGAGGGCGGAAAGAGAATTGGGAACGGGGTAAATCCCGTCCGTTCGGCCTTAAGGTACACGCGATTGAATTGTGCAGAGAGTTGGAAACTTGGCAGAAGGAATGTGGAGGTTGATGAGAGTGGAGAGAGGGGATGGTCATACTCATAGCTAATGCGAAGGAATGGAATTGCTCAGAAGGGTAAGGAGAGCAAACGCAGGAAGGAAGTGAAGCGAGGAATGAAATTACAAAACAGCGGATGCATCCAGGAGGCCTTGGAGGCGAGCAGTGGTTGAGGAGAGAGGTCCTGGAGGAAACTGCCAACGCGGAAGTAGGCTGAGGAAAAGGGAGATTCCGGAAGAATATGGAACGGAAGAATGAAGGTTTTGTTTTTTTATATGTAAGGTGAAAAATAGGAGGATAAGAAGCCAAGAGAAAACTGGCATTATGGAGAATTCTATCCGTTCGGCCTTAAGGGATATGCGATGGTGACGTTCAGAATGAGAAACAAGAATGAAAGAAAGAAAGAGCATGCATTTTTTTTAGGACGAAAGAGAATAGAGGATGGATGTAGCTGACGGGAAGCAATGGAATTGTTCTGAAGGGTAGGGAGAGGAAACAGAAAGGAATGTGTAGCGAGGAATGAAATTAGGGAGGCCATGGCCGGCGACGAGGCGAAGCAGCGGGTGCATCCTGGAGGCCTTGGAGACGAAGAGTGATTGAGGGGGCAGACCCTGGAGAAGGGCAACGCTGTGAAGAGGGAAAGGGAGTTTCCAAAGAATGTGGAACAGAGGAAAGACAGTTTAGTTGTTATTTTTTTCTTTTTCTCTTGTCGCATCGAGTGAAATTGGTAATAGCGACTGCCTCTCTTCACAAAGTAAAAAGAAGGTTGATATGGAGAAGAGATAGGAAAGTTGCTTAGGAACGTATTTGATGAATCTGACATAAGAGAAATGCGATGAAGTTCTTCCGAGGAAAGGGGGATGCCGAGAAAAGCGAAACAAAAGAGAAAAGGATAGTGTTGAGGGGAGAGCGGAGGAGAATTATGAATAGGGCGAATTCTGTCCGTTCGGTCTTAAGGTAGCTGTGGTGGAGTTGTTCAGAATCGGGAACGCGAAAGAAAGAATGTGGAAGTTTTTTGGGACGAAAGAGAATAGAGATGTAGAGAATAGGGTGGACAAAGTTGATGCGCAACAATGGAATTGTTCTGAAGCGAAGAGAGAGGAAAGGCAGGAAGGAATGTGCAGCGAGGTATGAAATTAGGGAGGCCGTGGACGACGCGATACAGCGGATGCATCCAGGAGGCCCTGGAGGCGAGCAGTGGTTGAGAGGGGAGCCCTGGATGAGACGGGCGATGCAGTGATGGGCAGATGGAAAGAGGTTGATTAATTTTTTCGTGTTTCCGGGCACGTCAACTGCTTTGGTCATTAGTCCCGTTAGTGTAGTGCATGTTTTTTCTCGAGAGATGGCGGTGATCTTTCCCTGCTGGATGGGGAGATCCGGCGCCGACCCACCGTGGGCTTTCCCCCTAACGAGGACTCTCCCACCAGCGGGGCACCACCCCAGCCGGGACAAGCTCTAAGCTCCCGACCGGTCTCCCGAAGTATGTCGTAGTGTAGTGCATGTTAGTGTAAGTGTGTGTGTAAGGGGAGAGGATAGGACGAGGAAGAGGAAGGACAGATCGCGCGCGTTCCGTGGCCCGTTTGTAGGGTACTGCTCCGGCATTCGCCTGGTGTTGATCGGAGAAACCGCGGAAAACTACCGATGAGAGTAGCCGGCCGCTAGAATTCTCCTCCAGACAGCGACTGAATTCGACCTAGCTGAAAAGCTAGTGTCGAAAATCCTTCCGCCGTCAGGACTCAAACCTAGGACCTCCCGGTCAGAGGCACTGCAGTGACATCAGTTGATGCACTGAGCTACCGCTCCCGGTAGATGGAAAGAGAGTTTCGAAAGAATCTGGAACGGAGGAAAGAAGGTTGTATTATTTCCCTTTTTGTATCTCTCTTTTAATATATCTGTTTTTATATGCGTTAACTGTAATGGTTAATAGCGATCGCCTTGCTATACAAGGTGAAAAGAATGATATGGACAACAAAGAGGAAAGAGAATTACGAATAGGATGAATTCTGTCCGTTCGGCCTTAAGGTAGATGCGGTGGAGATGTTCAAAATGGAAAACGTGAAAGAAAGAATGTGGAAGATTTTTTAAGACGAAAGAATAGAGAATATAGGATGAACAAAGCTGATGCGAAGGAATGGAATTGTTCTGAAGGGTAGAGAGGAAACAGAAAGAAATTTGAAGCGAGGAATCGAATTAGACTCGCCGTGGCCGAGGCGAACACCGGAGGCAACCTGGAGGTCGTGGAGGCAAGCAATGGTTGAGAGCGGAGCCCTGGAACAGACGGGCGATGCAGTGGTGGGCGGCTAAAGGAAAGGGAAATTCAGAAGAATGTCGAACGAAGGAAAATAGTTTTTTTTTTAAATATCTCTCTGTTCGGTCGCAACAACTGCAATGTTTATAAGCGATTCTTTGGTCGCATCGACTGCAACCGCCTTGATTTATAAGGTGAAAAGAAGGTTGCTGTGAACAAAACACCGGAAAGGGAATTACAAATGGGGTGAATCCCGTGCGTTCAGTCTTAAGGTAGATGTGATGGAGTTGATCCGAGAGAATGGGAAACACCAAAGAAAGAATGTGGATGGTATTTTAGTTTTTACGAAAGAAAATAGAGGATGGACACAGCTGGTGCAATGCAATGGTATTACTCTGCAGGGAAGGGAGAAGAAACAGAAAGGAACGTAAAAAGGAATCAAATTGGCGTGGCCGAGGACAATAATCAGCGAACGGAACAAACAGAGACTCCAGGTCGAAAGAAGGTAAATATGGAGTAGAGAGAGGAAAGAGAATGACTAATTTGATTAATTCAAACCGTTCGGCCTTAAAGTAGACGTGAGATGGACTTGTTCAGAGAATCGGAAACGTGACAGAAAGAGTGTGGAAGTGTATGAGAGAGAATAGTGGATAGACATAGCTGTTGAAATTGCAAGAAATTGTTGTGAAGGGTAGGGAGAGGAAACAGAAAGGAAAGTGAAGCTAGAAACGAGTGAAATGGCTAAGACCGCAGATGAGGTTTGTAGTTGAGGGAGGTGCTAGAGGAACTGGCAACGCAATAGAGTTGTGAAGAGGGGAAGGAAGACGCGGGGGAACATGGGACGCAGAATAAATGGTTGGTGTGGACAAGAGAGGGAAGACACTCGAAAAATATTTGGTGACTGCTGCCCTGCCGATTGATTGAACTAAACGCAATTAATTTTTTCATTAGGACTGATATTTTTAGAGACATTATTTCGCACTTATATGTTTGAACTTAAAGTATTAGTCCTATGTTTCGACTTTTTTCGTAGTCTTCTTCCAGGATATCCTACAACTATTCACTAATGTCAATTAAACAATTACATAGAAATTACATATTACGTAGGAAAATAATCTATACATTGAGGACACACCGAAAGGTCGTTATTTCTTCACATTAGGTATGTAATCAAGGTTAAAGTTATTTTATAGAAAATATATATAATATATTATATATAATATATTTTTAATAATTACTAATAAAAATAAAATAAATAATAAAATAAAAATAAATAATAAAATAAAAATAAATATTAATAATAAAAATAAATAATAATAAAAATAAATATTAATAATAAAAATATATAATAGATTTTTAATAATTTTAGGATCTCACTTGAAAAACGACTACAAGAAATAGTCGAAATGTATTACTAATATTTTTAGGTTAAATAGATATAAACTGCTAAAGAATCTGTCTGTAAAAATGTTTGTCGTTCATAAAAAATATAATAAACAATGTAAGTCGTAAACCTAGGATCGGGAAAGCAGACAGACAAACGATAAGGCAAACGATAAGGTGGCTGCGCGATGGGGAGTTACCTCTGGCGGCGTCTGGTGACTGATGCGGGAACTCCTGCGCGCACCAGGTCGTGGAGCAGATATCGGCCCAGATGGAGAGGCTGACCGGAGAGCAAGATAACGCGATTGGTCTGGGTTATGGAGTGCACGAACATCGGGGCTAGAAGGGCAAAAGATTGAAATAAATTGTTTAAAAAAAGGAAAACGAATAAGAGTATGTAGAGGGCGAAGAATGGTAAAGGAGAGCAAAGTAGAAGCAGATGATGAAGACACAAAGAAGAGCAAATTTATATTATTAAAAGATGATGATGGTCGAGGATGAAAAAAAAGGAATGCTATAACAGCAGATATAGACAAACAAACAGACTTAAAACAGTTTTGTCGTAAACCAATTTGGCAGTTAATCGTAAACCAATTTATTAGTACCAAGGGCACACAAACGTGAATTCTGACTACACAACGCGTTAGATGAAGTTATTTACTACATAATGGGAACAAGAATTATCTACATTTTCGGTGAATGAAACCTACAATACGACATTTTCTGGCAAAAATTCGTCGTTTTTTGCTGCAGCATTATAGTACTTTGTACTACGTAAGTAATACGGGAGAAAGTAAACAGTTACAGGAAAAAGGAAAAGGATTTGTTGTCTAATATGAACACAGATATTGCTCCAGAAGCTCAGAGATAAGTAACGATTCGAAACGAGAGGAAAATGCCCTAGGAGAGAAAACTATTTTAGAAAAGCGTAGACTTCCGCTATCTACTTGGCTGGCAGGAAGGCGCCGCGTCCTAGACCCAGATACCAAAGATTCAGCTGCCATAATGCGAAATACCACGCAAATTTCTCCCTGAGGAAGGTCACAGTACGACGGCCGAAACGTAGGCTTCTGTGTGTGAGATGCGGCATGTCTCCGACAACCAAGTAAATATTAACTAAGGAGGTAATAATATATGGAGGTGACATGGCCGACCTTCCCATTGCAGAAAATGAAGCCAACCCCTTGCAGGCTCGGTTAGACTACCCGCTAAACAGTTTGACCAAAAAGCCTCAAATCTACCTTTCCACCCGTATATTTTATTTATTCATATTTTGATATTTCGGTAAGAAGATGTTTTATATATAATTATTTGTAATTAACAGGCAGAAATATTCAGAGAATAAAGAAAAACAGACCTAGGAAAATATTAAATCTCTCCAAAATTCATTAAGTGGCAGAGGAAATATTTTTTAAAAATTGTTTCGTTTATTGTGTGAATCTGATTAAAATTTAATTTATGTGCTTGATGCCATGTATTTTTGAAACACAATTCTACCTTTCACTTCATGAGAGTGAGAAAATACAATATTCTAAAATAGAGATTGGAAAGAAAGGAAGAAAAACGTCAACCAGCAGTGAACACACTCCATATGCAGGAGCTTTTACAATGTGTTGCATTCAACATGCAAGGAGCTGGATTTAATGTCACATAACCTGATACTGTGAAAACTGCTAATCATGTTCCAAATTTGAAATAAGAAAGTAATTAAGTTTGTCTATGTGGAAGGAGCCTGAAAATGGAAACATTATGAAAGGAAGTAGTAACCAATTACCAGAGCAAATCCAATAATAAGTTTTGATTCAAATTGCCTCGAACAGAAGCGTTGAGGCTTCAATACTGAAACTGAGGTGAAATTCATAGACAAGAATAAAATTATAAATCTGCTCAAATTCAGTTTTCGTGAAGCCAAATCAATTTAAACGTAATTTAAAACAAATATTTTTGAAATGCAAATTCAATATTTATTTGAAATAAAATGTATAATTAATATAACATTTCTTCCCGATCAAAGGAAAAGGCAATTCAGAGAGGGAACACATTTAATTTTTTTTCATGAGTAAGGTAAACAAATAATACAAAATATTTTTTCAGATGAACTGTTTGATTTATTTCAATGTTTACATTTATGACATTACTATTAAATAAAGCAAAATAATTTTATAAAATATAACTTTTTCTTCTCTTACTTTCTCTTACTTTAGTAAGAGCGAGTAAGTAAAAAGTATTGTCATTGTCTGGTGAAAAATAGTGAATTTTCGGCCCTTTCGTTAGATATTCACCTTCAGATATATACCTCCAAACAATTTATTTCTCTGGAAAAAATGTTTATTAAACTTTTTTCACAGGAAAAAAATATTAACTCGCGGTACAATGGAACGCAAAGCCATAAACAGAAAGAAACTAGCTAGCAAACCGGAATACACTAAAACGCACTCGGATGTTTTCATCAACAAAACATGGCGAACACACCAGCTACACACCAGCGATCGGCTTCACTTTCTGGGTCCGATGTCACCTCCATATATTATAACCTCCTTGATATTATTTGTTCTAGGAATTTTAAGAAAAGAGTGAAATAGAGAGAAAACAGGCAAAGAATAAAACGTGGCGTAAATGGCGAGGGAATAGGGGAGAAAAAGAGGAAAAATATTGTAAACTACATGGAATAGCCAGGAGGGAGCAAATGATAAAAGGGTAACATTAACAACGAAGAAAAAATAGGTTACCGTCAAAGGAGCCGAGCAACAGTAGTTTTGAAGGACGTATTGAATGAAGACGCGAAGAAGAAAATTTCGATAAAAAAGTTATAAAGGTAGCACAGAAAATGTTGAAGCAAGTAGAAAGAAGATACAGAAAGAAAAATGAACTGGCCTTTCAAGATGAAGCGAGTCGTGCGTCCGCGTTACAGCGAAAGGTCGTACGTCAACAAAATCATTTTTCATTACATGTTTACTTCGTGTGTTTTTTTTTAAATCTCTCTGCAAGGTAGCAAAATGTCGTAGGTCATCAGCTGATTGTGAACGACGTATATCGAGTATAAACATGTTTTTTATAAGGACCTAATTTCACGTAAAAGCAGATGCTATTTTATCTCCCAAAAACTACATTTAGTGTAAAAGTGACGGTTTATATTAGAATGGAATCAGGACTTAAATTCGCGTGAGGAGAGAGAAATATTTTGTATTCGTGTACTACGTAGCACTGCCATTTTCAAGCACCATTAGTATGTATCTTTAATACATATTCATGTAAAAAAAACAACTGAAGTGACATTTTTCGTCAGTGTTTTCTGGAAATGGTTGGAGAATGTCAGAAAGAAATATTAACCCGCATCCTCCTGGCAGCAGATGACGGAACTAGAAGAGTAGTGAAATGCTCAGCAGAAAGGGACACTGGAAGGAAAATGTCTGAGGAGACAACAGTGGTTGAGAGTAAGGAGTAAATAGAAAAAAGAAATGCTCTTTCTCCTTCTTACCGTAGCAGTTAACGAGTGCTTCGTCTATTTTCGATTTCCAATCCGTTCATCTTGTGTTTAATGAAAAAACAAAACAACTAAGAGACATTTTTTGTCAGAATATTTTCTGGAAATTACAGGAAAATGTCAGGAAAAAATAATAATATAAAATTCGTATCCTTCTGGCGGCAAGAGGACACAAAGACGTAAGAAAATGAATACTGAAATACGTACGAGAAAGCGGCACAAAGAGGGGAAAGTCTAAGAAGACAACAGAAGTTGAGATTAAGGAAAAATAGAAAGAAAGTCTCCAGATCTTTGGAACCAGGGTAGTTAGAGAAGCCCTTGTATCTATCTTCGCGTACCGATCAACTCCTTGCCTGCTCAATTTTTTTAAAAATTTATTAATTATTTATTACATCTGATTTATTCATTTACTTTTGCTTTTCCTCCAACCTTGCTGAACCCCCCAGCTGTCCGAGGGTCCACGGTCTGTGCATCTCATGCTTTAATCCGCTCCTGTGGCAGCTAGGGTGGTGGACGCGTGTGCTCAAGAAAGAACAGGAAAATGTTAGCACAAATAATAATAATAATAATAATAATAATAATAATAATAATAATAATAATAATAATAATAATATAAAACTCGTATCCTAATGACGGCAAAAGGACGCCAAAACGCCAAATGACGAATACTGAAATACGCATGAGAAAGCAGCACGAAGAGGGATAGTCTAAGGAGACAAGAAGTAAATAGAAAGATAGGCCCCAGATCCTTCCAACTCGTGTAGTTAACGGCCGGTTCGACTATCTTCGCGTTCCGACCAACTCCTCTTGTGTTCAATTTTTTAAAATGTATTAATTATTTATTACATTTTATTTATTCATTTACTTTTGCTTTTCCTCCAACTTTGTTGAGCTCCCCAGCTGTCCGAGGGTCTGTGACGGTCTGTGCATCTCATGCTTTAATCCGCTGCTGTGGCAGCTAGGGCGGTGGACGCGTGTGCTCAAGAAAGGACAGGAAAATGTCAGGAAAAATAATAATAAAATAAAATTCGTATCCTAATGACGGCAAAAGGACGCAAAAAGTCACACGATGAATACTGAAATACGCATGAGAAAGCAGCACGAAGAGGGAAAGTCTTAGGAGACAACAGAGTTTGGATGCAAGGAGTAAATAGAAAGATAGGCCTGAGATCCTTCCAACTCTTGTTAACGGCCGGTTCGACTATCTTCGCGTTCCGACCAACTCCTCTTGTGTTCAATTTTTTAAAATGTATTAATTATTTATTACATTTTATTTATTCATTTACTTTTGCTTTTCCTCCAACCTTGCTGCGCCCCCCAGCTGCCCGACGGTCTGTGACGGTCTGTGCATCTCATGCTTTAATCCGCTCCTGTGGCAGCTAGGGCGGTGGACGCGTGCGCTCGTTAAGGGGGCCTAGAAAGGCGTTGGGGTGGGAGAAGGGGGGGTCACGATGGACGATGACGCGTGCGGTAATGGAGAGGGGAGAGGAAAGGTCGTTGGGGGAGAGAGAAAGAGGCTGGGGAAGTGTTGAATACAGTTCATGAATGTTGAAAGAGTCCGCTGTGGGATGGTTCTTTTTTCGTTTTTTCTTTTTTAGTTTCAAACTCTCTGGAATATAAACGCCGCCTCTGCAGAGGTAGTTTTGACAAGATCGCCGCCTCGAGCGTTGCTACCTTCGTGGTCGGCGTCACATCCGTTATCACCGTCACCACCACTGCTGCTGCCCCCGCCACTACTGCCACCACCGGCCACTGCCGCCGCCGCAACCACTACCACCGAGCACTGCGCTGCCGCCTTTACCACCATCACTGCACCGGAAGCGGTAGCTCAGTGCATCAACTGATGTCACTGCAGCGCCTCTGACCGGGAGGTCCTAGGTTCCCACTCCCCACGGCGGCAGGATTTTCCACACTAGCTTTTCAGCTAGGTCGAATTCAGTCGCTGTCTGGAGGAGAATTCTAGCGGCCGGCTGCGCTGATCGTTAGTTTTCCGTGGTTTCTCCGATCAACACCAGGCGAATGCCGGAGCAGTACCATACCAAACGGGCCACGGACCGCACGCGATCTGTCTTTCCTCTTCCTTGACCTGTCCTCTCCCTTAACACACACACACACTTACACTAACATGCACTACACTAGCACATATTCCGGGAGACCGGTCGGGAGCTTAGAGCTTGTTCCGGCTGGGGCGGTGCCCCGCTGGAAATTCTGGTTAGGGGGAAACCCCACTAGCCGACGGTAGGTCGGCGCCAGATCTCGCCATCTGGGGGAAGATCACCGCCACTTCCCGGAAAAAACATGCACTACACTAACGGGACTAATGACCAAAGCAATTGACGCGCCCGGAAACACGAAAAAATCAATCAAAACCATCACTGTCGCCGCCGCAGCCATCACTACCACCACTACTGTCGCCGCCATCACCACTACCACCATACCATCACCACCACCATCACCATCAACTCCACCAATACCAACCCTACCACCAACAACCCCATCACCACTAGCACTACCCCAGCACAATCACCACCACCATAGCACCATCAGCACTCTGCAATCACCATCACCTCAGTCACTGTACTCGGTGATTACTGGCAGAATCACTGCCACACTCGTTTGATAAGGTCACCGCTTCAAACGCTCTTCGTACTCAGCATCACCTCCATTAATAGCGTCGTTGCCGCTGCCACGATCACCACCACCACCATCACCACCATCACCACCATCACCACCATCACCACTGTAATCATCGATCAGCGCACTCGATGATTACTGACAGAAACAAGATCACACTAGTTCTGACAAACCGTTACAACTGCCCTTTACATCTGCTACCTCTATTCCTGCCGTCGCCTTGTTCCATCTCAGAATTCAAAAGAAAAATGACGTTTTCCCTCCAAATGCTGCTACCTTCATACTCAGCATCACTTCCATCATATCCACCACTCGCCACCTACACCACCACCACCACCACCATCACTTCGATTACCGCAGTTGATGATTAGTGGCAGAATCTCCATCACCACATTCGTCACTATCATCGCCTTTGCCATCACCACAACCATCCTCATCATCAGCATCACTGCTTCCACAATTTCTGACACCTTCATTACCTTTACCACCTTTGTCATCATTCCAATCATCACTTTCAACCCATCCACAACCATGAACCCAGGACCACTTCAACCATCAGGCCTCAAGACCAAAATCTTGTCGTTGACTACCATCGCTTGCTTCCGTCTTCACTCTCAGTATTTTTTTTTTAAATTTATTTAGTCAAAAACAGTCAAAAACTGTATTGACGTATGGGGAAGAAAATCATCTGCGCACGCTTTCTTGAGTTTCAGAATCCCTTCCCAACAATTTAACCATTAATAGTAGAAAGATTAATAATAATAATAATAATAATAATAATAATAATAATAATAATAATAATAATAATAATAATAATAATAACCAATTTAAAAAAGCGAGAGATTAACATTTCAAAAACTAGATATTTTCGTTGCCAAATTATAGAAAACTTATTTTTAACAGTAAAGAAACGAACAGACTTGATTTTTCTGTATTGTTAACAAAATAGAAACTCACCCTAAGCTCTACTACCACTACAAGCAAAGGAAAGCTCAACAAAACGTGCGCATAGTGAAGCTACATTTACGTCCAGAAGCAAACCAAGGGGCCATCTCAGCATTTGCTCAATGGATCAGGGAAACTGGACAAAAACCCGATCGAGATGGGGGTCATTGACCCGGAAGTACATTATTTGTTACAGGTTATATTGAATCTTTTTTTAAAATTATACAATGCAAATGTAAACTAACTCATTATACTATATCTTGTTTTTGTTAAAGTAAACATTGTTTCTTTTTGGCGATCAGTATAGTCTCTAATTGTATAGAAACAGTTTTGCAGCAGAAAAGATTTTACTTTTAATTTAAATTTGTGTACCAATTTTAATTGTTTAATTTCATCTGGCAATGCATTGTAAAGTAGCGTACATGTATTGTATGTGGATTCCTTGTAGTGAGCTGTTGATACTGACACTTGATGAACATGATTTCTACGTCGAGTATTGTAACTATAAATATCAGTATTACATGAAAATATGTTCCCACCGTTAAGTAAGTCAGTTTTGACAAATACTACAGACTCATAAATATTCACCATCAGTATTCACCATCATCACCACCGTCCACATCTGCTACCGCTATCACTGCCGTCGCCGTGTTATTTCTAGCTCAGAATCCAAAAGAAGAATGGCATTCTTACTCTACAAGGCTGGAATAGTATATTACGTTACAAGGGAGAATGAAGAGGGCATTTGGTCGAGGGTTGGATGGTGCGAGCCGAGGTCGTTACGGCGAAAACTCGCGTGGTGAAAACTTTACAGCACACGCGTGCACGGCGTAAAACGAAAGGTATCTTTCTTGGCCCTTTTTCCATTCAACTTTTAATTTAAATATATTTTACTAGTACAAAATACATCATATTGCAACGAAATTAAATAATATTTAATTATAATAGTATATTCTGCAACGAGCGTAGAATGATGGCTATTATTCACGAGTGGATGTTTCCGACGCGAGCGACGTAGGAGCGAGTGTCGGAATTTCCACGAGTGAATAATAGCCATTCTACACAAGTAGAAGACTATACTTTCTCTACGACTTTGATATTGAAGTTTTTTAAAAATACTTAATGAACTATGTGAACTCGCATACTGTTTCGTGGTTCACCTGTCTTACGATAGTTGCGGAAGGAGCACGCAGCGCCTCTGTAGGCGACTGCGAGAACCCTAAGTCGTTGTGTAATGAACTAGGACGAATGCAATTGGTCGACAGGTGTGTTAGAGTAATATTCTCGCACGGCTTGTGGAATTGGCATGATTACTGCATCCGATAACATGGCGAAATGAATACATTCTGCTATAGTCGTAGAGAAAATTTATTACATGCAGTTTGCCAGATATTTTGAGTGCTACTTCCCCATACGTCATATAAGTAATCCCGATGTTATATAGTTAAAAGGGAAAAATGTGGGATTGAAAATATTTTCTACAAGGAAACGTTTTATTACGTAAGTCAACGGGACTACTTTCAAAATTTTCAGGCCCCCCCCCCCATGTGGGCATTAGTGTTGGGATAATGATTGCAAAACATCGGTGTTCAAGTTAAAACATGAACTTTTTAAACGCCGATGTTTTAAGGCTGGTTTGGCTCTAACTTTAAAGTTGTGCGCAACAAAATTTAATTTGACAACAAAATTTAATTTGTTGTATTTAGTGATGTATGATTAAAATTTAGGTGATAACAAAGTGCCTCTGTATGTTCGAAATGTGAGGAAAGACGAAATTAGTACAGGGATTCAGGGTCGTGTCGGGCTAGACATCGTCTTCTCTATGAAGGTGACACAAACTGTGTTCGTTTGATTCAAACACACAATAGTAGTTTATACAACTAGTTCGTAATGTTGAGCTTTATTGCATGAGTACATGTCTTGAAAACGAGCGACGTTTGGAGCGAGTTTTCAAATTTGTACGAATGCAATGAAGAAACATAAACGAGTTCAATACGCTGTTTTTGTACAACAGCATTGTAAATTTATCACAGAATCAAACTTAATATTGTGAAACAACTTCGTTGTGACGTCTCGGGTTTATGATATATGTACCAGAAACCAATGGTCGGCTGTTCCATTTACTACTACCACCCCAAGATTTTTTCGTCGCGATTCGCTGAATGTGTGATGACGTAATTATTCGTGACGTAGAATCTAATACGTCATCATTTGTGCCTTAAAAGGCCATTTATGAACAATTTCTTGAACAGAAAAGGTCGTTTATAATGCTGGTATACAAAAAACGGAAGTTATTATTTCATATTTTACTTTTTACAAAATTATAAGGAAAATCATTCGTTAACAAGCAAAACATCGAAAATGTAAAAAACATTGAGCTCAGAACATCGAACATCAAAAAGCATTGACTGCAATGCTTCGATGGATTTATATTTTTATTTTATGCTCGCAATTCGAATGTACACTTTTTATACATGTTCTTTTCAGTGAAATTTGAATTCTACATTAATTTATAAAACTACAGTCAAATTAAATTTTGTTGCGCACGAATTCATAGCTACAATCAAACCAGACCGGTAGCGATGGCTCAATTGGTCAACTGATGTCACTGTAGTGCCTCTGACCGAAAGGTCCTAGGTTCGAGTCACGATGGCGTGGCAGGAATTTCGACTCCGGCTTGTCAGCTAGGTGGAATTCAGTCGCTCTTTGGAGGAGAATTCTAGAGACCGGCTGCTCAAATCGGTAGTTTTCCGTGTTTTCTCCGAATAACACCAGGTGAATGCCGGGGTAGTACCCTAACAAACGGGCTACGGACCGCGCGCTATCTTTTCTTCCTCTTCCTTGTCCTATACTCACCCCTTACACACACTTACACTAACACGCACTACACTACCGCAATAAACTGGAGATCGGTCAGGAGATTAGAGCTTGTCCCGGCTGGGGCGGTGTCCCGCTGGTGGGAGATACCTGGCTAGGGAAAGCTCCGCTGGCCTACGGTAGGTCGACGCCGGATCTCGCCAACCAGTGGATCACCGCCACTTCGCCACTCACCGCCGATCACCGATGAAAAAAAAATACACTACACTTACGCGACGCGTGCCCTCCGTTTTTGACGCGCTAAGAATCACAACCAACCAACTGAACCAGCTTTAAAACATCACTATTTTAAAATATAGATGTTTTTATAGAAACATCAATGTTCTGAAAGCTGTCGTCGCCATCGATGTCGCGTCTTTACGCTGTGTGTGCACGCGTATGCCTCAAAGACCCCCAGTGGTTTTAGGGGATCGCTGCCCGTCTTCTTTACCTGTCGGCAAGCTTAGCGCCGTCCGCTCCCCTCCGTCGTTCCTCTTCGGCCGCCTTACAGCCCGAGGACCCGCGACTCCCCTTCGGCAAATCCAGGCCGCGCGGGAGGACGCCGCCCCGAAAGACGCGCGCTGCTGCGAAATGGGCCCGAACGGCGCGCACGACCACAAAGGGACTACCTACAAGAGCACACACTTTCTCGCTTTGTATTTTCGAAGATAGAAAGAAAGAAAGAAAGAAAGAAAGAAAGAAAGAAAAAAAAACACGAACATGTGGGGTTCAGCTTCAAAAACATCGATTAACAAAAGTTTCAAAATTCTTGCCACAAAACTTGTTTAAAAGCTACATGGTTTATTTCCAATGAACAAATTTAAATATATAAATATAAAGATATAAAATCATATACCATCTGCATTTCATTTTCAGTTAGGTAAACATAACACCAAAACATTTTAAATTTTTAAAAAAAATTATTTATTATTTTATTTAGCATTTCTCATCAACAGTAAAGCTCACTAAATAAATTTGATTTATTTTTCGAATGATGCCTTAGCTACATTTTGTTTCTCCTTCAACTCTTATAATCTAAAATAAATTTAAATTTGCTTAACCTTCTGCCAAAAGCCTCACAAGCTAACGCAAGTAAATATTCAATAAAAAACGAAAATGTTTGCTGCCATTGTTTTAAGAGTTCATTGTTCTATTCGTGAAAGAAATAAAGAAAATATTGGAGCGGTTTTTGAGGAAATGTGTTTTATTTTTTGCTTTAACTTCAATAAAAAATTACGCGTAAATTACGTTGTTATTGTTTACAAATAATTGTACTTCACCTTCTTTAAATATCTGGGTTTTTATATTTCAGTTTATTTAAGAGAAAAATGTCTATTATCAATGTACTTTTGCAGTGTTATCTTTTTGCAGTTTTCGAAAACTCAGTGTGTTCGCTCGGAATAGGACTAGCACCACCATTGTTTTCCAACTATAATAGTTGTTTACATGGCTGGAATTTGTATGGAAACACGAATACTTAAATATGAACAAATAGGCTAAAATTACTAAAATCAAAAATGTTCGTCGCAATGTCCATAGTGTTAAAAATGTTGGAATTAATTGAGTCCCGTAGTAGTTAGCAACTTGATCTTATTCCACTGACTTTAAACTTAAGTGACGCTGAGATCTGGCATTCTTCATTGTTATTTCCTAGGCCCTGTAAGTTTTAGTTGTTCTTCTCTACCTCCAACACCTTC
Source organism: Teleogryllus occipitalis (assembly GCA_011170035.1). Classification (NCBI taxonomy): domain Eukaryota; kingdom Metazoa; phylum Arthropoda; class Insecta; order Orthoptera; family Gryllidae; genus Teleogryllus; species Teleogryllus occipitalis. Next base: position 71,413 of record BLKR01003410.1, read on the forward strand.
CGAGCTATGTGGATCCTACTATGCTGATATTGAGGCAAAATTTCATTGTTTTGATTTTCTGACCATCCCTTCAATACAATCAGTGATCTTCTTATTCACTTCAAGGAGTAGGCACATGTGCCTCTTCCATCTTCACAATATTCTTCCTTTTAATCATTATTATTAACGTAAATATTATTGCCACCTTACAATTAGTGATGCCTTATTCTATGTGGCGAGGCTCAGCCCATCAGGCCTGCTCTTCCGTCTGATCACACAAATTTCGCTACACTCCTTTCGCCATCTAGCGGAGAGAGAGAGGAGGTGTACCTGAGGCTACAAAACAGGCGATTTGAATTTGTCTCAGGGGCTTCTTGTAGGCTTGATCTTTTACATACAGTAAATCTACATCGTGGGACAGATGACTTTACTACCCTCAGAAAGAAGGCGTGGATTGATTCGCTCGTCAAAATCCACGGTTTCTATTAGGTTTCAACCCCTAAACTGTGCCATAGAAGTCTGATACGCTAACTTTCCGACTGCGGAACCCTTCTTCAGATATTCGATATTTGATGCTTAGTTTCCCCAGTAAAAAATGTGTACGAATAATATGCCTTAAGGCCCAAACACAATGCAAACATGGCGTTAACATAAAAGTTAGGACTACGTCTACAAGTGGACTCATTCACAATGCGTTCACATAAGCATAACACGTAAGACGTTAACTTAAGAGCTTGCAAGCTTCAAGCTTCTGTGCGTATGCTTATGTCAGACATAAGGAATGAGCCAATCATAGTTCGTTAACTCAAAATCGAGTATCGAAGTCGATAGGCGAACTATTCGTGTCGATTCGTGTGCTGCGTCTCATAGCCAATAGAATCTCTTATTTTGCCTGTGTTTATGTTCGACATTGTGAATACGCCAACTCTTCACTTGTGTTAATGGCTATGTGTATGTGTTATGCTTATGTTTGTGATTGCATTGTGAATGGGCCTTTAATGTGTTCCATTTTATCCTTTCCCTGACATGGTGCCTTTCTAGGGGAAATTCCTGGAGAGGGAACCCCGCGAGTGGCCTTGTTGGTCGGCAAAGGATCATGCGCAGAGGGAGACCAGCACCTTCCACGATATAACATGCACTACACTTACGGGGCAAAGGACCTCAGTTGACGCCACTACAATCATTCTCTCTCTTCCTTCTTGTCTTGGGGAATCTCGCAAATGGCAACGGATCTTGCGCAGAGGGAGACCAGCACCTTCCACGATATAACATGCACTACACTTACGGGGCAAAGGACCTCAGTCGACGCCACTACAATCATTCCCTCTCTTCCTCCTTGTCTTGGGGAATCTCGCAAATGGCAACGGATCTTGCGCAGAGGGAGACCAGCACCTTCCACGATATAACATGCACTACACTTACGGGGCAAAGGACCTCAGTTGACGCCACTACAATCATTCTCTCTCTTCCTTCTTGTCTTGGGGAATCTCGCAAATGGCAACGGATCTTGCGCAGAGGGAGACCAGCACCTTCCACGATATAACATGCACTACACTTACGGGGCAAAGGACCTCAGTTGACGCCACTACAATCATTCTCTCTCTTCCTTCTTGTCTTGGGGAATCTCGCAAATGGCAACGGATCTTGCGCAGAGGGAGACCAGCACCTTCCACGATATAACATGCACTACACTTACGGGGCAAAGGACCTCAGTCGACGCCGCTACAATCATTCGATCTCTTCCTCCTTGTCTTGACCAACGGCGCTTCGGCCGCGCAAAAGTGCGTTTGGGAACCCACTGCTCACTGCAAAGCTGGGCGGGGCCGGGGCCCGGGGAGTTGTTGGGGCTTCTGGGAGGAGATGAGGCGCGGGGCCCGCAAGGGGTGGGAGGGTGGAGGGGGAGGATGGCAGCCGTCGCGTATTTCACGCGGAAGGCGACACCCCACCCCCGCCTCCTGCGAACTCCTAGGCTCTCCAGCAGCAGGGAATTCCTTCAGCCCGGAGGAGGCAGACAGGCGGGCAGGCAGTTCGCATTGGACGCAGCATTCCCCCACCCGCTCCCACCTCCACCTCTTGCCCTCCCCTCCCCTCGCGGGATGTGCACCTGTGCATGACAACATGTTTCGTCCTCTAAATGATCTTGGCTGTCCGGGTGACGCCGCGTCGAAGGCTGTGTTGCCGACGTTTCGTGGTCTTCCTCGGGGCTGGTCTGTCCAGCTCTGTCCTCAGACCAGCCCTGGTTGAAGCGCGTAGTTGCTTGTGGTGCGAGTGGCGGGGGGGGGGCAGAACAAAAGACTCTGAACCGCATAGGTTGCTTCCTAGGTTCAAGAGCATTGCGTGGTGTGACAGTGCGAGCGTAAGTTGCGATCCTAGGTGCATGGACGTGACGTAACGTGACATGGCATGGCATTGGAAGCCAGTCCGGTGGCAGCTGAGGGTCTTATTTGAAGCGCGTAGATCACAGCGCTAGGTGCAAGGGCATGGCATGGGACTGCGGGCAAATCTGGTGGGAAGAGAGGACGCTGGGTGAAGCGCGTAGGTTGCTGCCCTAGGTACAAGAGGCGGTGCGAGCATAGGTTGCGGACCTAGGTGCAAGGGGAGACGTAACGTGTCGTGGTTTGGCGGTGCGAGCGAGTCGGGTGGGAACTGAGGGCCCTGTCTGAAGAGCATAGGTTTCAGCACTAGGTGCAAGGGCGTGGCACAGCGCTGCGAGCGAGTCGGGTGGAAAGAGAGGACGCTGGATGAGGCGCGTAGGTTGCTGCACTAGGCGCAAGGGCGTGGCATGGCGGTGCGAGCGTGGGTTGCGGACCTAGGTGCAAGGGCGAGACGTAACGTGACATGCCATGGCGGTGGAAGCGAGTCAGGTGGGAGCTGAAGGCCCAGTCTGAAGCGCGTAGGTCACAGCGCTAGGTGCAAGGGCGTGACGTAACGAGACATGGTATGGCGGTGGAAGCGAGTCCGGTGGGAGCTGACGGCCCTGTCTGAAGCGCATAGGTTCACAGCTCTAGGTGCAAAGGCGGGACGTAACGTGACATGTCATGGCGATGCGAGCGAGTCGGGTGGGAGCTGATGGCGCTGTCTGAAGCGCGTAAGTCACAGCGCTAGGTGCAAGGACGTGACGTAACGAGACATGGTATGGCGATGGGAGCTGAAGGCCCTGTCTGAAGCGCGTAGGTTGCTTCCCTAGGTGCAAGGGCGTGGCTTGACGTTGTGAGCGTAGGTTGGTGACCTAGGTGCAAGGACGTGACGTAACGTGACATGCCATGGCGGTGCGAGCGAGTCCGGTGGGAGCTGAGGGCCCTCTCTGAAGCGCGTAGGTCACAGCGCTATGTCCAAGGACGTGACGTAACGAGACATGGTATGGCGGTGGGAGCTGAAGGCCCTGTCTGAAGCGCGTAGGTTGCTGCCCTAGGTGCAAGGGCGTGGCGTGGCTTGGTGTGCCGGGTGGGCGGAGCAGAGGGCGCTGGCGCTGGCTGAGGCGCGGCCTCTCCCCTCGTGGCGTCGCATCGCGTCGCGGCGCGGAGCGTCGTAAACCGAGCCCCTACTGCGGGCGCCCTCGCCCTCGCCCTCGCCCTCGCGTCCGCGTAATACGGCGCGCGCGCTAACAGCCGGCATCTACTCCGCCCCACCCCGCCTCACGCCCAAACGACCGCCCACCCAAACTACCCACCCCACCTGCCCGAATCCCCTAATGCCTCCACGCCCCATCGCCCACCCCTCCTCACCCGCCCGAATTCTCAAGTGCCCACTCGGCCCAATGTTCACCTGCCCAAAATATCGACTGTTGAATCGCCCACCCGCCCAAACTACCCTACTCTCCACCTTCTCCGAAACACCTAATATCTTGCCGCACCGACGCCCATCCACCCAAACATCCTCCCTAACCAGCTCCAGTTCCAAAATACCTACCCGGCGCAAAGTTCACCTGCCCAAAAGATCGTGTCGAAATGACCACCCGCTCAAACTTGCGTCGCCAACTCACCGAATCCCCAAATGTCTGTCCGCCTCAATGACCACCCATCTGAATTGGTCCCCCCCACTCCAACGCCATCGCGACCAAACTCCTCCCACCCACCCGAATTCCCTATCTTCACCCGCCTCAAAACCCACATGCACACACACACCTGCCCAATTCCGGATATATCTACCGCTCCAAGGCGCTTTGGCCTAAACACCCCTCTCCCCTGGCCGAATTCTCATACGCCCATCTGCCGAATTCTCATACGCCCATCTGCCGAAAAGACCACCCAACCGCCCCAACACAATCTGTCTCAATGTTCAAACTTCAAAATGACAACCCGCTCCACCAAAAACTGCCCCCCCCCCAACACACACCTTCCTCAACGCCCACCCGGCTCATCACCCGATCCACCCAAACTTCCAACCAAAAGACCTCCTACCCAGACGTTCACTCACCCAAAAGACCGCCCTGATCTCCTCCCGCATTCTTCCATACGCCGTTTCCTACCCTCCAGGCCCTTTATCGTTTTCTCTCTTCCTTCGCCTCTCCAGCTCGAGCCCGCTCTCTCTAGCTGCCTTTCGTCCTCGCATTCAATTTCTTGTTCTCCCTCGTCGCTTTCTATACCCATTACCACCTCTATTCCTGTCCAATCTTGCCCAGTGTCGCTCAAACGTGCCATTTCCGCCTCTTTCGCAACCTCTATCTATATATCTATCTCCCACCCAGTCTTCTTTCCTCACTAATGCTCGACTTTTCTCGCCCCCTCTTTCCCTCTCACTCCCTCTCGCATCCTTAATCCCTCTCGATCTGTCTCTCGCTCACACTCTTTCGCCGTCACCTAGCTACTTTCGCCCTCTCCAACCTTTCCCTTCTTTCTCTCGCTTCCTCTCTCCCTAACAGGCTGTCTCGTGCCCCTTTTTGTTTAACTCGACTGAGTTGGTTCCCCGCTGGGGGAGATAGTTGGAAGTCGCACACACTCATCCGTTCCCATTTTCCCTTGCCATCGCTCCTGCCCTTTTCCTCACTCATCCCTGTTCACTTTCTCCACCCATTACTCCATAGCCTTCTGTCATGATGGACCGCCTCTATCCAACCTCAGTGTGATTTTGTTTGCTAACCCTTTCCCACCATCACCGTTTCACTCCCATCCCACCATTAATCCACATGAATCCCACGCTCTCATCCCTCTCTTCCCTATGCATTCGCTTATGCATGGCACCAACCTGTCCGCTTAACCTATCTCTCACTCGCATTAACACCCTATCGCGCTAGTCCATGTCTTCCTTCCGGCATCTTCCCGCACTCATTCCCATCCTCCCTTCCCCCTATCGTTCCTCTCCCTCTTTCATCCCCGTCCACCTTCCGCACAGGTTCCACCCTAGCCTTCTGCCGCCTCCACCCACCCATGCTGTCACTTACGTTTGTACCCCCACCACCACCACCACCACCGTTTCACTCCTACCCCACCATTTGCCCACCCGCTCGCTCACCTACCTCCCACGCTCGCATCCCTCTCTGCCCCATTCATTCACTCACGCACCCTCTTCTGCCGCCAACCTGCTCACTTAATCTCTCACTCGCTCTGCCATATCTTCCGTCTCTCGCCCTCATTCACCGGGAGCGGTAGCTCAGTGCATCAACTGATGTCTCTGCAGCCCCTCTGACCGGGTGGTCCTAGGTTCCCACTCCCCGCGGCGGCAGGATTTTCGACACTAGCTTTTCAGCTAGGTCGAATTCCGTCTCTATCTGAATGAGAATTCTAGAGGCCGGCTGCTCTGATCGGTAGTTTTCCGTGGTTTCTCCGATCAACACCAGGCGAATGCCGGAGCAGTACCCTACCAAACGGGCCACGGACCGCGCGCGATCTTTCCTTCCTCTTCCTTGCCCTATCCTGTCATCTCACACACACACACAAACATGCACTACACTACCACATATTCTGGGAGACCGGTCGGAAGCTTAGAGCTTGTCCTTGCTGGGGCGGTGCCCCGCGGGTGGGAGAGTCTTGGTTAGGGGGAAACTCCACTAGCCGACGGTAAGTCGGCACCGGATCTCGCCATCCAGCGGGGGGAAATCACCGCCATCTCCCGAAAAAAACATGCACTACACTAACGGGACTAATGACCAAAGCAGTTGACGCGCCCGGAAACACGAAAAAATCAATCAATCAAACCGCCCTCATTCGTGCCTGTTGCCCTTCGCCATCATTCCTACCCCCCCTCTCTCTCCCATTCCCGTCCACCCTCTTCACAGCCCTAGCCTAGTGCCGCCTCCGTGTTCGCCCGCTTTCACCCTCCCTCGCTGAAATTTCGCTTGTCCCTCCATCTCCTCCCTCCCCCTCAGTTATCGCTCCCACCCACCCGGAGCTGCCACCTGGCCTCCCCGCCCTTCAGTAGCCCTTCCTTCGTTTCACCGCCCTTCGGTACTGCTGTCCTTCCCCTCCGCCCGCTCACGCACCAAACTGCACGCCGCTTTACGAAACTTCCGCTGCAGCCTCGCGTTGCCATGATACGACGCCCATTTAGCTGCGGAGGTGCGGAGAATGGCGCATCACACCCGGTAGGGAAGGCCGCGGCGAATTAGGATTTGAGGCTCGGAGCCCTACGGGTTGTAACGAATCTGCGTTAGCACATTGTCCTCGTTGTGTGTGTGTGTGTGTGTGAGAGAGAGAGAGAGAGAGAGAGAGAGAGAGAGACTGTGGAATTGCTGGTTGTGTAAGTGCGCGGGTGAGCTTTTGATTTGAAACGCGGCGTTTTTTACTTGACTGCTTGAATGGGGATGTCGTAAACGTTTGTGAGGATCACGCTTTTTGAAGGCGTTAGTGAAGGATTTTGATGAACGCCACTAACGATCTGTTTTGGATGTTTGAATAACATTCATTTTCGGTTACTTTGAAAAATGATATCAGACGCTAGTGAGGTTCGATAGTGTGTTGTAATGAAGACATTCGCCAAGGTGTGCTTTTCAAAGGGTTTCTTCTCTCAAACAGTATTGTAAAGAACTTCTTAGCATATGTTATAATAATTATAAAACAATCACATTAATCGTTTTTTTTTCAGTTTTATGTTCATACGTATTCTAGACTAGTAAGATATGTTTTAATGATCTAAAATATTTTTCTGAGTTTCGTTATTGTTGTCGTCACCTCGCCTGGAATGTCATTAAAAAGAAGAGGAAAACAAGTGTTTAATAGAAATGCAAAATGAACATATCCCAAGACTTAATTAGTTTCTTAATTGCATTTCTTACTTCAGAATGCAGGGATGAACAATCTTGATGATATTTTTTCTTTGTTGTTTCAGGTAAACGAATACTCAGCCAATGCCGGATATATTTATGCAGTATTTCTCACGAATTGTAAGTAAATATGGATTTTCTTTTTAATTGACGCTTCGTTCAAAATCTGTGCAAAATCTCTTGCCGAGCAGGAAAATGCACAAAACTTATTACTTTTGGTAAATTTATTTATTTAGTCAAAAACAGTCAAAAACCGTATGTGACGTATGGGGGAGAAAATCATCTGCGCACGCTTTCTTGAGTTTCAGAATCCCTTCCCAACAATTCAACTATTAATAGTTGAAAAATAAAAAAATAATAGTAATAATAATAATGATAATATTAACAACAATAATAATAAATTTAGAAAACCTAGACATTAACATTTCAAAAACTAGATATTTTCGTAGCCGAATTACAGAAAACTTACTTGTAACGTTAACGAACGGATTTTATTTTTCTCTATTGCTAACAAATAGAAACTCACCCTAAGCTGCAAGCAAACCTACCACTACAAGCAAAAGGAAAGCTCAACAAAACGTGCGCATAATGAAGCTACATTTACGTCCAGAAGCAAATCAAGGGGCCATCTGGGCATTTGCTCAATGGATCAGGGAAAATGGACAAAAACCCGATCGAGATGGGGGTCATTGACCCGGAAGCTGAAATACATTATTTGTTACAGGCATTCAAGTCTTTTTTTTTAATTATACAATGCAAATGTAAACTAAGTCATTATACTATATCATAAGGTTCTTGCTTAAAGAACGTGTATTTATTAAGTACATTTTAACGATCCAATTTCATAATTCAACATTTTTTGTTCATATTTATACATCGTGTATTTATCATAATTCATTCTGTAAGTATGAACATCGACAATTTTCAGATCCATAAAAACATGAGCTGAAACATGTTCCTAGTAGGTTTCCCGCGAAAACGTTTTCTTTTGTAGATAGTAGTTGTAAGTTTCATTGGACTTTTATAAGTAGTCTCGTATTATTAATTTCATCAAGAAGTAAAACAGGTTCATCTGCTCTTTTCTCCCGAACGAATGGAAAATACTGCTCTTGAATCTCGCACTAAAAAATTATGCAAGTGTTTTTGTTATATTCATCTACGCTACCTTTTTAAATTACTCTTTTCTTCTGGTTTCTTTTTGCTACGAATTAAAAATTGTATATTGGTCTCTGCAGCTCGCTTTTTCCTCGGTACTAAATTAAATTAAATGTAAGGCACACGGGAGTGGAGTGAGTATTTTTGAATCTTTATTGTTTTAATTACGTCTTTTTTTGAGTAGTGAAGGAACTATGTTGTATATTACTTCCATACCTTGAAATACATATATTGTAGATAATACTAATTCCTTAATTTCCGAGAATTGGGAATAAATATTTTAACAGAACATCACCTCGGAACCATAACCATTAAAACCGTTTAACTACTATGTCTGAAACTCTTATGTTTTCATTAAATATATAGCAGGTATCGAATCGTATTATTTTCGTTTTTCCACGTTAACTGCTGTGGTTATTAGTCCTGTAAGTGTAGTGCATGTAATATCCCGTCAACGTGTGGTGTTCCGCCCCTAGTAGAATGTGGGATCTGGTGCAGACATAAATGTCGGGTTTTCCTCAACTAGGTATCTCCCACCAGCGGGGTACCGCCCCAGTCAGGACAAGCTCTAAGCTTCTAAAGATGTGTGTGTGAGAGAGAGCGATGGAGAGAATGCGAAGAAAGAGTGCGCAAAAAAGAGAGCGCACAAAGAAGGAGAGAGAAAGCCCAACGAAAGAGAGGGCGCACAAGGAAAGGGAGGACGGGACAAGAACGGGATGGGAGGAGCGCGCGGAAGATGGTCTTTCATTTAGGGTACTGCTCCCAGTTGTAATGGATGAAACCACGAAAACCATCGATCAGAGCAGCCGACGGTTAGACTTGTAATCTCGACAGCGTCTGAATTCTACCTATCAATCTTAGTGTCGAAAATGTGGGACCATCGGGACTCGAGCCCTGGAACCTCCCGGACTGTAACGCTACCTTGGCAGCAATGATTTCCCCGATCCATCTCTGTAGATTGGAATCATTCGGGATCGTTGGATGAATGAGGAGTGGTTGGGAAAGGGACGATTGCACGGATCGTGGCTTGTTGATTAAGGTCGTCTTAAATTGGTTGGATGAATCTACGGAAAAAGTCGATCTCTGCAATCGCCTTCTAGAATTCTCATCAGGCTGGCCACCATTCAGAGGAATTGGGAAAAGTTATTGAATGCAGTTATACCAGGAGAAATAGTGGTAGTGTGTTTGTATTTTATCAAATTTTAGGGAATACATTTTTATGATTGTTTCAAATGTAACCATTTCAAAAGTATGTATAATATTTTTCATTTTAATTCATTGAAAAAATTGTAATTTTTACAATTTGTAAATTTAACGCATATTTCAATATCGAATTGGATGTATTACAAGTTTGTAAGTATTCAAATCCCATATTTGTCAGATAAAAATAAATTTCGTCTAACAGTTTCATTTCTCCGAGTTGGTCACACTGTTAATTCAAACAGTGGTCAGGATTCGACTCAGCAGAAAATTTGCCTCCGTCGAGGTTCGAAGCCCAGACTTTTCGCTCTGCAAAACATTTAGTTGCAATCTCACAACCTCTTGTGCCTCACAGCTGGTGATTCATTCATTCACAACCATCTTTACGCCTATATCCCAACGAGGATCCTCGCCGATCTCTGGACAAACAGGCCGATTCGCGAAACTGCGAATCGAAAATCGCTTGTCACTACCCCTGGTTTGGAAAATTACATTTTTCATAGGGGGATCTACCCATCAAGAGGAAATTCGACTTTTGTACAAGGGGGACTACATAAAAGATCAGATGCATAACGATGATGAATCGGCTCTGGCCTCATTGAGAGTCTGTTCACATAGTGTAGTTGAGCGTCCATTCGTGCAGAGGGTGGAAAGGGGCTGTTGTCGGAATTCCCCCTTTTTGCAGAGTCGTGTATTGAGGGTCGTTATAGGCAGCATTGGTGCGTGGACTGGCAGAGACTTTGTGTAGGCAATTCTCGTTGCATAGTTTGAAGCCTCAAGCTCCATTTTTTTACGAGGAGAGTTCGCTCGTCAGCGAGTGGCGTCATGTAGAACTGTAGGCCTCTGTAGAGTGTGCGGAAGATTGATGTTGGACTGGGCAGGAGATATTGGATGTCAAACACAGGCGACTGTCCACCATGCAGGCAGTACGAACTGAACTGTGCGAATGATAGGTCGTCGGACAGGAGTCGTCCTGTCCCTTTTGCCCGACGCGACTTAAACTTGGAGACAGGACAGCAAGCAATAAATGCATAACAACAAACTGTTAAGCCCGTTTTACTCGGTCATTTTTGAATTTTTCTATACAGAAAATGAATGGAAAAGGGATGTTCATTTCTAGGCGGTTTTGTTACGGTATCGAAACTGGAAGAACGGGATCAAGCGTTTTTCTTGGTCATTTCGATTTTTACACGTTATCGCGCTGTAAATATATCCTCTCCACACAGTAGAAGGCGCTGAAAAGCAGACAGCTGAACATTGCATCTATGGTCACAAATTAAGTTAGGTTATTTTAGGATTGAGCGTAGATCGAACATTGATCTATGGTCACAAATTAAGTTAGGTTATTTTAGGACTGAGCGTAGATCGAGACGGCATTGGAACACAGTACTGTGAAACACCCCATCTCAGGCCTCGCGTTGGGCTAGACATTTAGGAAATACCCTTCCTTTATGATTTTTAATATGACTAAATCTCCATACTGTTTACAAACAGTTATACAGTATTATGATGGGGATTACTTCCTCTGGTATTATCAATTATTATTTCTTCCGTTGTCCCGCTATGCTCATAAATTCTCTCAATGTTAAATATTATTTTATTAATTTCACTTTCAATTTTAATCATGAGTTTAAACATGCAATATTTTACTCCTTAGCTGTTGTATACGGACGTGCAATTCTATACAGAATCGCGGTTCCTGGAAATTCTATTGATTGTAACCAATTATTGATGGTAACTACTATAAATTATCAACCTTTTCTTTTCTCAACAAAAAATGTAACATTTATTCAGACATTTTGACAAATTCGAATGAGCTCATTAATGAAATGATAAACTTTCTTCTCTGTACAAACATTAAGGCCCCGTACGGCTTTGAATAAAGTTCGTAGGCTTACTGCGACGACTTCTTAGATAAAGTTTTCGGATGAATCGGCTGGACTTTGTCCTTGGAATGTCCTCGATATCCCTATTGCCTATTATTAGAATAAGTAAAAAATGTTTTCGGAATATCCTCAACTATTTGGTACTTTATAGGATATAATAATTTTCATTAAATCAGTACGTGGCTGCGACTTGCCATAGTTGTGCTTCGGATGAAATACCTACGCACGACTGTCTATCTTCAGCTAACTTATTGAAAATTCCTCCCATCTAATGAGCTATCCCTTCGAAAGACGGACTCTCTTTGAATTTAAGTTCCACATTGCAGTAACAAAAATTACCATTATAATTCAAAGCGAATAATTACTTCCACTTCTAATTCTGCACAATGCAAAGCTATCAAAGCTAATCACAATTTACTCATCTCACTATCATTTAACTAATACCAAGTCTATGCTGAAAAAATATACGTACCCCACCAATTGCTTTCTATGTGTTCAGTTCAATAGCTTTCTAGTGAGTGCCTTCTTACAAAACTACGGCTTTCAATACCCTTCCCACATCTTTCGCATGTAATGTCTCCGGGGCTGTGTCTCCCCAAAGGAACGGCGCTATGATACCAAGCATGGAATACTGCACTTTGTTTATTAGTTGCCCTAACAACGTATATTCTTTGATTTCCGATCCTGCGTCCAATCTCATTATTACTAATACTTGATGCCGATTTTCCCATTCAAATTAAACCCGGGGTTCTTGGCTTATCACAGTACACGTTTTATTTCTCACCGTATTAAGTACATCACATTAGAATTCATTACATTAGAAAACTGTCAATGCTGCACAAAAGAAATAAATCACCCGACACGTTCAGCAAACGAGGAAAACTGCCGGAAAGTGATTGGTGCTCATTTCCCACAAATGAGCATTGCGATAAACATTTTTTAAATAGTTATTATTATCCTTGTTTATGTTTTTGAAGGGTGTAAAAAAACGAGTGGTGATGCCTTGGTGCCAGCGGTAGGGACCCTCCATTGACATCTGACTGAGCGGTTCCTTTGGCCTAAGTTTCTTTAACTACGCAGGTGGCAGACGTTCACAAGTGTTCTCTGAAGCAATGTGAAAGTCAAAAGGTCTTTTCTTATTTCCGATGTCTGCGTAAATATTGTTTTGTGTCTGACACACGCCAGTCGTGGAAAATAAGCAGGCGGATGGCGGGTTGTTCACAGCTGTTGTAAGCGGCTTTAGGCTAGGGTATGCGGTTGTAGAACTGTCGAGCTTTTCAATGGCGTGGGGCGAGGGGGGTCAGAGAAAGTATGAAAAATTACTAAATTTAAAAATCAATTTTATTTATTTCAATTGTGTTCCAGATTTCAATGCAAATGCATTCCACAGTTCCAATATAGAATTTCCAGTGTATTTTGGGTAATAAATTGAAATATCATAGAAATTACATATTACAAAATGTGCATACTCTTAACAAGTGTAAGTGACAAATCACCTATTTATAGTCAGGCTACCTACTACTATTTTACTAAAAACTGTCGAAGACCTGTATGTTTAGGGCGTACTTTGAAAGTTTTTCTTGAAAATGATTCGAGGACCAGATTTGATTACAGTTAAATGAGCCGGCTTTCTCTCAGAACCTGTTTTACGGGCGAAAGGGAATTTTTGTGTCCTAGGCACTTTATTTCTTTTAAACAGATTTAATTCTAATTACGATTTAAAAATACGCAAGCGCTGAATAAATACGGTTTTTATAGGCAGAGGAAAGTTTTTACATCGTTTGCTATTCGGGCATGAAATTACTCGAGCGAGCTTAGTCAGAGAAATTAATTTAATCAGAATGATGTAATTATACAGACCCAAGACGTATCTTCACTAGAAATTCCAACATAGCTATCATCCCCAGCCTAAATATGTAATTTAAACTTAAGACGATGTAAATTGCACTCGTAAATTTTGTTGACGACTGTCGGATCATTTACTGTTCCTTTTACAATCCCTAATATTACTCAAGGGAGTGGGCTTTTCCGGAAGGTTGCTATAGAGATGTTTATATGTACATTATTTTCATGTTCTTTTGAATCTCGTTGGTTTGTTTTTGTCAATTTGAAACTGCGAAGAGATTTAACGGAACAATGCAAATTTATATCACACTTCCAATATAGAATTTCCAATGTACTTTGGGTAATTTGAATTATTCCATATCTACTTTGTGTAACAAAATTTAGAGTTGAATAATTAAAAGAATGCAATTAATGTATTCTGCTTTCCTGCTCTTAAGAGTGAAGGTTAGTCTATCTGAACCATAACGAAAGTGCTGTCTTTGGCGGCGGAAGACATGAAGATCGTCGTCCTCTGAACGGCGACGAACCTCTAAAGCAAATTCGTAAAAAGAACTCGTCATTAACAAAAGTATTGTTTTTTATGCTAATTCGAATAGTTAAAAATATTTAAAAAAAATATGATCTATTGCTTTTTTTTTCACTGTGAATTATTAGTATAAGTGTTGAGTTTCACATGTATATTCGCTAACGTTGATAACTTCGTTATACAAATTGAACTGATTTTAAATTTCGATTGCTCCTTTCATCATGGGTGCAGGGAACTTTTGGGTCGGTGTGTGTGTGTGTGTGTGAACTGTGGAAAGGTAACACGCTGCGTTTCAAAAACATCATGGTTATTTGGGAGGCGTGTTTTTAACTTACTAAGAATTAATTTCATCATTGTCATTTAAATGATTGAATTGAACTCACTGACTCGACTCTCACTAACTGCATGCTCATCTTATGATAACTGGAAAATCTCCAAAACCGGCCTGTGTCTAATAAACTGATTGATATCCATGCAGATTTCAAATGCGTTACATTAATACTTTCATGTATAGGCGGCTCTACATATTCGGTATTCGGCGAGTAGCGAGCGACCGTTCGTCGAATTTCGAGTAGTGTGGATGAGTTGCTTACTATTTGGCGAGTGACGAACATTCGGTGCTCGCCTTACCCACCGCGTGTAGGTATTTTTATTTATTTTCATTTATTTATTTATTTATTTATTTATTTATTTATTTATTTATTTATTTATTTATTTATTTATTTATTTATTTATTTATTTATTTATTTATTTATTGAAAGTCAAATACAGTTAGCAACTGTGTGTACCGTGCTATGGGGAGAAGTGTGTTCTGTGCACTTTTTCTGAAATTCTAGGATCTCTACCCTAACTCATACACAAGTTGAATTCCGAACATAGATGAATGAAGCATATTAGGCAAGAATTGATGAGAAGAATTGAAAGTCTTTTAGACAAATCAAAGAAAGCGAACATTCCTAGCACATCGGCAGCTTGGGATTAGACGAGCAGTGAGCTCGCTGCTCGGCGAATGCCGAGCGTGTTGTCCCGCCTGAAAACGAACAAGTATTTGCGTTGTTTTTCGTTTCGTTAACGTACGTTATTTTAACGGCAAAATTCGTTTTGTTTTTCTTGGTCGTTGCGTTCCTCCGCGCAGCCTCCGAACTTTTGCTTCGCATCCTCGACGCGGCTGGTCTTTCCTCGACGATAACGCAATTGCTGCCGCCGCCGCCACCGGTTGGAGAAGGAGGAGGAGCAGGAGGCGGAACAGCTGAAGATCGGGCGGCGCTTCGCCTCGCAAGGCAAAGAGCAGGGAAAGAGGCCGTGGGGAGGGGGAGGCGCACAAAGGGGACGCAACACGTCACAAAAGAGCGCGGAGCGAAATTTGATTGATGAAACCCATATCGACCGCACAGCCAGCCAGCCCGCCCGCCCGCCTGCGCGCGCCTGCCCTTCCGCCCGCCCACCCACCCGCGCTTTTAATTCCAAGCACAAGCAGCGGGGGCGGCGCCTGCCCGTCGGACGGTCGGCGAGGGGAGAGCGGCCTCTGTCGGGGAACGGAGGGGTGGCGGGCTGTCACTAAGGGATGTGGCGCGGAGGTCGGTGGCAACTTTAGAAGCTCACAGGGTGGAAGTTTTGCTGGTTTGGAACTACTGGAATGCCGTTACATTTGATTCCGGGGTTACGCTAGTTTTTGAAGCGTTACGTTATTTTCCAGTACGTTACGTTTTTTACTGAAGCGTTACGTTATTTTCTGGGGTGTTACGTTATTTTCCGTGCGTTACGTTACTTTTCCGGTGTATTACGTTACTTTCCGAGACGTTACTTTCCGGGGTGCGACATTAGTTTCCAATGCTTTAAGTTAGATTCCGCTGCATTAAGTTAGATTCCTAGGCGTTAGATTCGATTCCAAGGCGTTAGGTTCGATTCCTAGGCGTTAGGTTCGATTCGTAGGCGTTAGGTTCGATTCCTAGGCGTTAGGTTCGATTCCTAGGCCTTAGGTTCGATTCCTAGGCGTTAGGTTCGATTCCTAAGCGTTACGTTTGTTTCTGGGGCTTTACATTAGTTCCCAGTGCGTTGCTTTATTTAGCGTATCATTAGCGTACATTTTTCTGTTTCTAGTTTTTGTGCCGAACCTTCTAATATTCGTCTGTTGCATTCCATAATGTCACGAACGCTTTTAATTCCAAACAGGGCGGGTGGCTCCGGCCTGTCGAACGGTGGGCGTGGGGAGAGCGGCCTCTGTCGGGGAATGGGAGGGGTGGCTGACTGTCGCTAAGGGATGCGGCGCGGCGGTCGGTGGGAACTTTAGAAGCTGACAGGGTGGACGTTTTGCTGGTATGGAACTACTGGAATGCCGTTACGTTACATTTCAATGTGTTACGTTAGTTTCTGAAGCGTTACGTTAGTTTCCGGTGCAATACGCTAGTTTCAAGGACGTTGCTTAGACTTCTAGGCGTTTCGTCAGGCGAACTTAATCCTTACAAGCATTTAGTGCTTGTCAACTTCTGTCGCTTAGTATTACCAACATTTCTAAAGTGTTACATCTTTTCCGTAGCATTACAGGTAGAATAACATTCGGAAAAATTGGATTATTATTTAATACACCCTTTTCCAGGGAATTCTACGTTCCATATTTAACATTACTTTGTATTTTTAATAGTATAGTTAATGTAGTGGTATGGTTATTTTATTTCCCATACGAGAAGTTTCATTTGTGTGAAATAACGTGTCATTCTGAATTTTTTGTTTGCGTGATATTAATATTGCGTACTAATTTCACTTCACCATACATTAGTTTGCAGACATCGATTATTCAACATGCTTTTCCATTTTATCTTCCGTGACCCGTTGCATTACAGAATATAGAGTAATGGAACGTTGGAGGAACTTTCTAGTTTTAAGAAACCATTTGAATTAAAGAGAACTGCGCGAAAAGCATGGCGGCTGTTTCTAAAAATGTCCGCAGTATGATTTAATTACGTTTTTCTGAGAATAAACGTTGAAATACATGCCATTATAGTTCGTTGCAATGTTTTTATTCCGTTATTACCGTGCATTATGTATCTGCATTTAATCTTAATGGATCTGCGTTTGTAGAGCGCGATGTGTTTTGTTGACATTTTGCAATATTTGTAGTCATCCGTTACTCTGCAGTTATTTTTAAAACGATATACACACGTTTTACGTACTAAATCTGTTTGCAACGTAATACTTCTCGTTGTTTGAGAATATTGATGGACACTGTTTACATTTTTAATGTTTCATATTGCAGCAAACGTTGTTACTTCGAATCACTGGTGATGCGATTCATAATTCGATTAGATGCAGAAAGAAATGCCTTTGACAGAAAATACGGGTATAACATTAAGCTTTTATGCTATTCATTGTTTGTTAGTGCTCTGTAATGAATTCATTTTGCTCATTGTGCTCATTTCACTTCTTGATTCCCATTATATTACGTATCGTTATTTTCGCGTGCGTCATTTATTCATTTCATGGCATGTTCCTATTAATGTCACAGCCTGAATCTACGGTATTTTTGTTTCAAATGAAATGAAATTCCAATTCTTAAAATAGGCTAGGATTAGATGGAAATTTGCTTAATGTCTTGGGTCATAACCCAATCTACAGCTTGTTCTACGAACGAACTCGTTGAACGGTTCGAATGATATGGTTCCTTGATCTGTTCCTGGCGAAGACGAAGCTGCATTCTAGAAAACTGGCCACGGAAAGAGCGTTCCTTTCTTCCCCATTTTGACACCACTTCCGTCCTTAACCTATGCCAACGGCTGAGGTGGCTCAGGGCATTTACTAATGCCAATGCAGTGTCTCAGATCGGGGGGTCCTAGAGTTCGAGTCTCGGCAGTGGCAGGATTTTCGACACCTAAATAGCCACATCGAATTCAACCGCTGTCTAAAGGAGACTTCTAGCGGCCGGCTGCTCTGGTCGTACTTTGCCGTGGTTTCTGCGAACAACGCCAGGCGAATGCAGAAGCATCAACTAACAAACGGGCTACAGACCACGCGCGATCATTCCTGCCTCTTCCTTGTACTATTCTCACTCCTTACTTACGGATCTTTAACATTTACATGCCATGTATGACCACAGCTGGCTTAAGCTCAGAGCTTGCCCTGGCTGGGGCGGTGTGTGCCGGACACCTCTCGCGTACTTGCCTCTATCAGGGGGAATTTACCCCGGAGTGGGTACGCAGGCGCTAGCGTCTTATCCTCACCCCCCCCCGCAGGCGCACAATTACGCCTTTGGGCTGGTATCTGGGTTCCGCCAGAACGCAGTTTTTGATTTGATTTGATTTATGTTTCCGGGCGCGTCAACTACTCAGGTCATTAGTCCCGTTAGTGTAGTGCATGTCTTTTCTCGGGAGATGGCAGTGATCTTCCCCCGCTGGATGGCGAGATCCGGCACCGACCTACCGTCGGCTAGTGGGGTTTCCCCCTAACCAGGACTCTCCCACCAGCGAGGCACCGCCCCAGCCGGGACAAGCTCTCAGCTCCCGACCGGTCTCCCGGGATATGTGGTAGTGTAGTGCATGTTAGTGTAAGTGTGTGTGTGCAATGGGAGAGGATAGGACAAGGAATGGGAAGGATAGATCGCGCGCGGTCCGTGGCCCGTTTGATAGGGTACTGCTCCGGCATTCGCCTGGTGTTGATCGGAGAAACCACGGAAAACTACCGATCAGAGCAGCCGGCCGCTAGAATTCTCCTCCAGACAGCGACTGAATTCGACCTAGCTGAAAAGCTAGTGCCGAAAATCCTGCCGCCGTCAGGGCTCGAACCTAGGACCTCCCGGTCAGAGGCGCTGCAGTGACATCAGTTGATGCACTGAGCTACCGCTCCCGGTCCAGAACGCAGTTGATCGTCACGGTAACCTCCCCACACAATGCCTGGATTCGGCAGCACTGCCAGCTCAGAGCTTCTAACTATCCAGACCAGTACCGGAGTCAAAACTCACATGCGCCGGGAACAAGGTCCCTTCTCTTTGACCAGAGCATCGGGCCACTGCCACGACGAAGCCGAGAGCCCAACTGGGAGCCAACCGAACTAAGGTCCGGCCGGGTCGGAGTCCCCATTCCGTCCCCCACTGCCTGTACCTTTAGGCTATCGACGTGGGTCCGGCCAGGTTGGAGTCCCCATTCCGTCCCCCACTGCCTGTACCTTTAGGCTATCGACGTGGGTACCGCCGGAACCTGGGCAACCTGACGGGTGGTATCACTTTAACACTACTGGTGGGAGATACCTGGATGAGGACGAACCCCGCAAACTGTTTTCTAGGTCGGCGTCGGATCTCACTATCTAACGGGGGCAGATCACCGCCAACTCCTGTGACACGCACTACACTTACGGGAGTAATAACCATCGCAGTTGACCGCCCGAAACACTGACTGGCGACTCGAACGAATCAACGAATCAACCAATGTCCTGTCGAGAGGAACTGAATGAGCCACTGTTCATGTGTAAGCGTATAGTTCATGCTGTAAGTCACCCAAAACGCGTTTAAGTTACTTATAGAACATCAACAAATCACGTATTTTACAAATCTTCTGAAGGACTTCACAAAAGTTAATTAAGAACAAAAGTTAAAGACAGTTAAATTTAAAACAGTTAAATTTAAAACAGTTAAATTTAAAACACTTAAAACAAAACAGTTAAAAACCGTGTGACGTGCTACGGGGAGAAGTGTGCACGTTTTCATAATTCTGGGATCCCTACCCTAAGTCATATACTGCTTGAATTTTGAATACAGAAAGAAAATGAACGTTTCTTGCATGGATTGTTAATAAAAAAATTTCGCTCCCATGTATTAAATTCTATTTTCACGTTTAAATCAGCTATAAATTTGGTCTCTTAACCCTCATCATGTCCTTCGTGAAGGAATATTAATTCTTGCCGCGACAATATGGAGAACGATAATTTGAATAACTGAAATAATATTATTTCGTACTGAACTCTAGAAGACGTGAAAAGATATTGAAGTTACATTGTCCTTTCGTCGTCCTTCGTATTTTAAATGCCCTCCTTTTAATAAATGTTTGACATGTGTTGTCATGTATTTTATCACATGACTAACATCTGCTACGTTGTGTCGCTTATTGTTTAATTTACAACAGAAAACATGAATATCCTTTTGCTGAATGCTGCCACACGCATGCATGATAGTGCCTCTGTCTAGCGACTGAAAAAAGAGACGCTCAGACCATCGTCATCTGCATTTTGTGAACGAATCTTTTCTCTTGAATCGGAAATGGCGACAAGAAAAAATAGAGCTATTGTTAGTCCAAATTCAATATTTATAAAAAGAAATGTGTTGATACATTTCTTCCTTTTTTACCGAATGTCCTCCCTTCTACATGAACATTGTTGGCAATCCTAATTATTACACAAAGGATATCAGCAAGTTTTTAAAAACGTTTTCATTCAATTAATGATTTTCATCGATCTTCAACCTAGTTGCGTTCAATCTGAACTCGCCTGAAAGACGCTTTAAACTTCGTCCTGACTGTAACATTTTTCGCATTACACTGTGAAAGTTTATATTGATAATGGAAGTTGGCTTTAAAGCGCTTTTGTGTAGTAGTGACATCAAAACCCGTGTCGTCGCCGCTTTATACTGCAAGTATGTGACCACACCGACGTAAGCACATTTAAAACTTTACATCCACCCCAACTTTTTGTTCAGCAAATTTACTTTGTAGCCCGGACATGTTTTTCTTTTCTTTTTTTTTAGAAAGTGTGCTCACGTACAGACACACTCGCATTTCAGAGCACGTGTAGCTAAATCCTCACCTCGGATTAAAATATTAGCAGACGCGTATTTAAATAATGCGTGGAATATCCGAAAGGCGATAAAGTCGTGCTGAAACGCGCTTAAAGGTCCCTGGAGGTTCAGCCGGGACCAAAAGGGCACATACCCCGAACGGTCTGCCCTTAATCCCTAGTTGTAAATTCTCCTCAAAAGGGGAGCAAGAAAATCCAGAGTAAAAGCCCAGAGACAATGAAAGTGCGACTTTTTTTGTCTTGTACATTTTATGAGTAGATTGTGATTTTAAATTTGCGACTCCACTGCGTCACTAGGAAGTTGTGGTCAGTGGTGGGAGTCTCTTGTGGGAAATGAGTCGAATGACCTACGTTAAGCGGTGGCCTTATGAATGTCACACTCTTTCAAGTTTTTCTTGGGGCCATCTGAATGATTTAAGCAGTGACTGGTCGCATATGATATGCATTTAATTAATGAATGTATGCAACATATTTTGAGGATTTCGTTTGCTTTGTCGCATGAGAATGATTCTTGCGAATTTTATTTTGGGGGTATGTCGTCGGAATTGTGTTGGTGAGAACTGTTTCCAGTAATTTATAATGCCCTATTTTTGAAGTAGAATTTGGTAAATATTTGAGAGGCTACGTTCTGGTAGCTTTCCTTTGTGGAACGTGTAATTAACGGTTTTTGATCTCATCAAAATTCCCTTGAATATTTTCTGGTATTATCCCTTTTCGTTCTTTTTAGAAAATAAACGAGATCTGATCCTCTGTGTGAACTTCTGGTTCAGAAACATTTTTAACATTTATTTTGGTTTCTTTCCTTTCTTGTGTCTCTTGCGTAACCTATCGGCGGGCGGGCGGTCGGGCGGGCGCAGGTTACCCGATTTCTATTGTCCGATTTAAGGGGTGCCACAATGGATGGATGATGGAAATGTTTTTTTACTTTTCTGAATCATTAATTACTTTATAGTTTTCTGTGTTAAATAAGTCACGTTTCATCTTAATATGTGATCTCTAAGAATTTTTTTAATTTTGAAATTAATGTAGTATGAAAGTGGGCGTGGCCGTTTTGACACATCGTGGGTGTTCCTGAATGTCGTAATGTTACTTTTCTGCTTTTGTTGCGAGAAATTGTTAATAGCTGACTTTCTAGTGTGTGGCACACCGTTTCTGAAAACAATTGAGAGTTGAATAGCGTCACAATATCGGTGTTTGTTTTTACTCAGTATATGGACCAGGAATGCTCTGATAACTTTAGGAGCCAATTTCCGTAAGTTAAATATATTGATCTTTAGGGAACATTTTCTCAAAAACTACTAATAGGACGATACTCAAATTTTAACAGAACATGTAGCACACCAGTTTATAAACTTTGACGAGGCGGATTTACAAAATGTTGAACACTTTAGAAAATATACTTATAAATGTTAGTATTTGTAAGAACAAAACCTATTACAATGAACAAAAATTTATATTTAAAAAATTAGTATATTTGTTTAAACGTCTGCGTTAAAATACTTAAAATAATGACTGTTCACTCACGTAAAATTTCAAGTTTGTAAATAAATAGTTTCTGTGAAAATGATCCTTACATTAACATTGGTGAGATAGGCCATTTAGGCTCCCCTTAAATACAAGTATATAGTAGTACAAGTATATAATAGTATACAAGTATACAAGTAGTACAAGTATATAAGTACAAGTATATAATAGTATACTTGTATAGTGTCTCTCAAAGTCAGGAGCTGGGAGGGACACTGGCATCCAATCACGAGCTCCAGTACCAACATTTTTAGTCAAAATGATGCTACAGATTGGATGACAGTGTCCCCCTTTCCTTTCAGCTCCTGACCTTGAGGAGACTCTATATTTAAAACGCAGAATATACCAGGATTTACCGAACTGTGATCCTTTCCTCTCGGGTCGAAGATTTCCTTTCTCCTCGTGTCTCTTGCGTAACTAGATCCTTCTGTGGAGACGCGATCGAGTCGTGTTCTTCTGGGTCAAAGGACGCTGGGAGGAGCTCTGGCCTCTCGGTCTGTACCTCTGGGATTTGCCGCCTAACAAAGCGCTTGAGTTGCATGTGCAGGCGGCGCTGGCTGCTTCTTGTCAGAGGCCGTGCTCCGGCGGCAGATGGCTGGCGAGCGGAAGGAACGCGCCCGAGCTGCTAACCCCAGCGGCTGAGGCCCCGCTAGATTCGGAAGCCGAGTGGGTAGGTGGGGCGAGTGAGTTGGGAGTAGGTGAGTGGGTGTATTAAGGGAAATTCAGTTGATCTTGACCTCGAATTAAATGATTCATTGAACCTGTACGCACCTACCTAGTACTCGCGCAACTTTTTGTGAACGATGTGATTGAAGAAATGCGGATGGAGTGGTTGCACAAGTAGTAGGTAGAGTAGGTGCGTACAGGTTAAATGGATGTGTGATCGAGTGGGTTGGGAAGGTGGGAGCGTGGGATCCATGATTAAGTTTGTGGATAAATAGTGAGTGAATGAGAGATCGATGTGTAAAGGGAATATTGTCCAATTTTAATTACAGTGCTGCGCAGTGTCGGGAGGTGGTAGGAGAGCCTAGCCACGTGCTGTAGTGTGAAGGCCAAGCAGGAGAGCGCAGAGCGTAGCGCGGGGGCCGTGCTGGCTCCGTCTCAAATCGAATGCCTCGTCTGTGCGCGCGCAAAGCCCCGCCCCCGCCCCCGCCTCCGCCTAATATGATCCGCGTCTGCCAGATGGAGTTTCATCGGGGGCGCGGCGGGCGCCGAAAGACACTCCGCCGCCCTTGCCCTCGCCCCCGCCTCGCTACTGCCTGTCTCTGCCCTCGCACCCGCTTTCCGTCCCGCCCCCGCGCCCGCACCCTCGACTTTGCACTCGCCTCTGCCACCGCCACCACCCGCGCACCCGCCCTTGCCCCCACTCCAACCCTTGCCCTCCCCCCTCTCCTGGGTTTCTCTCTGGCCCCCGCCCCGCCACTGCCTGCCTCCGCCCTCGCACCCGCATTCGCTCCTGCCCTCGTCCCCAGCCTCACTCCCCACCCCCGACTTCGCACTCGCCCCTGCCATCGCTCCCGCCCCCAACCATGACCCGCCCATAACCCCGACCGCGCCCCGCCCCGCCCCTGAGCACCGCCCCCGACGCCCCCGACACCGCCCCGACACCGCCCCCGACACCGCCCCCGACACCGCCCCCGACACCGCCCCCCCGACACCGCCCCACGACACCGCCCCCGACACCGCCCCCGACACCGCCCCGACACCGCCCCCGACACCGCCCCCCGACGCCGTCCCCGACGCCGCCCCGACACACCGCCCCCGACACCGCCCCCGACACCGCCCCCGACACCGCCCCCGACACCGCCCCCGACACCGCCCCCGACACCGCCCCCGACACCGCCCCCGACACCGCCCCCGACACCGCCCCCGACACCGCCCCCGACACCGCCCTCAGCCTCGCCCTTGCTCCCCGCCCTTGCCCCCAAACCACTCTTGCCCACGCCCCCTCACCCCGCTCTTCTCCCCGCCACCGCCCTTACCCTTCCCGCCGCCCCGCTCTCACCATCCGTCCTCGGCCCTGCCCTCGGCCCCGCACTCGCCTCCCGCTCTCGCCCCCACTCTCGCTCTTGCTATCGCGGGAAATGGCGGTGTTCCTCCCCCGCCAGATGGTGAGATTTGAGCCGAACAAGTCGACTTGCCTGGGTAGCACTAGGGGGGTTCTTGCGCATCGTATCCATCTTCAACCAATGAGCGTCAGACACCAGTTTGCGTCACAATATTAGCGGGAATTTTAAATCCAGCCAGATCAAAAAAAATTATCACATCGGTACAAGACATTGAAACAGATTTATGAAGGATTTCTTTTAAATATTGCATTTTTTTACACCTTCGTGGTTTTGTTAGTTACTGTTGACAACTTTGTACCACTTTCAAATATTTCTCAGCACTTCTCGCTCTCCGTGCAACATGGCAGCAAGCTTCTGGTCTGGCTTTTCAAAAGAAGTGCTGTGGTCACGTGGTTTGTGACGCGTAGAACCAGCTAAAATCGGTTCACCGGAGGAACCCACCCATGTATTTCCACCATAGGCAGCACTAATCTCCCGTCATGTGTGATTGTTTAGTGAATGTATAATGTGTATGTTTTTGAATGTGTGTGTGTGTATATGTGTGTGTGTATATGTGTGTGTGAAGGGAGGTGATTGGAGAAGGAAGAGGAAAGTAAGATAGCCCGCGGTCCGTGGCTCGTTTGTTATGGTATTACTCCAGCATTCACCGGATGTTGATCGGAGAAATCACGAAAAATACATATTGGAGCAGCCTGCCCCCTGGAAGTCTCCTGACAGCGACTAAATTCGACATAGCTATCTACCTAGCCGCTAAAGCCCGCCTCAGACGGGATTCCAACCTCCTTGTCAAGATTCGAAGGTCTTCCTGGTGAGAGTCGCTACAAGGTCAGCGGCAATGCAGCTCTGAGCTAAACATTGCTAGTCTTGGAATGGAGAAAGAGGGTTGACATCTGGTTGGGAGAGCTCCGTTGCCAGAGTGATTAAACGAGTATTGAAATTTGAAACCAGGCTTTGACGTTGTCCCGTGTATTGCGAATCTGCGAACGATGCGGTCGGTATCGGGCACAGCCGAGCTTCATGACGTCCTTCCATTTCGGAACTTCTACCTAATTCTGTAATATTGCCGCGTGCGCCCTGGCCTGATTGCTATCAGGGCTCCCAGGCCTAGTGATTAAGCCCGACACGGTCTGCGGATTGCATTCGGCCCATGGCTCTGCAAATTCACAGTGCCGTGTTCGAATGGTTTGCAGCTGAGAAATTGTAGTCGAATTTGATGAGTCGTTGAGTGTTGAGAATGCAATGTGGCTTCCTGGAGATTGCGTTTATTGGGTTCCTTTTATATTTTGTTCTGTCTACTGTTCTTTTCTATCGACTCCCTCTTTCGTTTTACTTTGGTTTACATTTTCGTGGTTATGTATTCGCTTTCTTCCTTCCCCATATTTTCTATTTCTTTCTCTCTCTGTGGTTCCTGCTTTCTGTCGACACCACTTTCCAGTTTTAGTTTGGTTTACGTCTTCTTGGTTTCATTTTCGCCTTGTTTCTTCTCCATTGTTTCTTCCCCAGTGACGCTGCTTCTGTTTTTCGCTTCCTTCCGTCTCCCATTTTCCTTTACTACTCTTTGAACTTCCCTTTCTTCCGTCAGTTCTATCGAAACACATTCCAGTGTCTGATGGTTTCTTAGCAACTTTCGGATTTCCGTGTGTATAATGTTAATTATAATAAAAAAACGAAGCAGCTTTGTGATCTAAAGTAGCAGGGTGACGCAAAAGGCTGGAAGAATTGGGGTTGAATTCCTGTTTTAGAAAGGCTCCCGTTTGATCAGGATTTGCTGTTGAGACGCTGACTTCATTTATTTTTAAAATTTCTTAAATTATTATTTTACGAATAAAAATCTAATTGTGAACGAAGCATCAAATATCAAGTTCTTTCATTGCGACAAAATCACACTATCCTTTTTCTTTTTCAACGCGGATGTTTCCCGATTGCGTCTCGCGATCAACTTTTCCTTAGCCTTTTGCTTACCTCCTTGAAAAGCTTAGCTCGATTGGATCCCGATCTGTTTTCCTGGTGAGAACAAGGAACAACTCGTCAAGGTATCAGTGCCTCCAAAATGTCCCTTTCGTTTTCATAATTGAAGAATATGACATACTCGTATAAAGAAGAAATGCTACTTTTAACGTTGTTCATTTTGATGTTCTTAATTTATTGAAACGGATTTCTAAGTAAACCGTGGCCTGCTCCAAGGAAGAGAATAAAAGGGTACTTTAATACATCATATTACATGTATGTGTAAACTCTTTGGGCATTGGACGGCGAGATGAAGAAAATGAAGAGAGACAATAAAGCTTTGAAAAATGATGAGATATAAGAAACGAAGTTTGAGAGAGGTCGTTTTTGCCTTTTTTTAAGAAAACCAATGCTTTAATAGTAAAAGGAGTGGTGTTATAAAATATTTTCGATGAAAAAAAGCGAGGCAGGAACTTTGACAAATTTAATTGAGTGCAGAAGTTCTGGTATTGTGACAAGGAAATTTGCGTAATACATGAACTGAGAGGACACAAAAATATGTCACGTAGACATTCACATAGTAAACTGAAAGCTAAAACGGTATTATTAGTGAAAAGAAAGAATCAAAGGCCTATAACGGAGTGGGAATATTGGTTATAAATATTAATATAGTTTTTTGTTTTGTCTTTAATTTTATTGTTCATGTAAATGAGTGATTAATACAAGTTTCATTAGTTCAGCACAGAAGCTTATAATATTTATTTTTTTAGTATAGTAATTGTATTTGATTTTATTAAACATTCTTTCACAATTAGTCCGATGTTTCCCGTATGGAAATATTCTAAAGTAGAAAACCATGTCGCGAGAATTGGTGAATAAAAAGATAATTTATTGTGCTGATGTATCATGAAAAAAATTGGGTATATTTAGAAGATATGTCGGTACATCACGGTACCAAAGTCTATCGTTAAAATACGCAAAGTCAAAGTAAATATATTTTAGTTAGATAACAGTTCCGAAGTTTCTGCCTCATTTACCTGTGTTACAGGTTTCTTTTCACTGGAGCGAGAATATCTACGATAACATTAACGTAAATACGAACATACGTATTTACGTTAATGGAAACTTAACTAAATTGTTTCCTCCTTCTCAGACCCGAAACATCGCCCGGGATATTATAGAGTAATATCTCCTCTGATAGCCAAAAGTGAAATGTGATTTATTTTGAAGCAGGTGGGATGACGCTTAAAAACGACCCTTTTTGAAATGACCAAACAATTTTCTTTCCGTACTCTCTTCGATGACCTTATCCCATACACGGTGCAACTATACCCAGCGGTCTCCGCCACCTTCGCCCCACATTGAACTCAAAGAGAAGAATATGTCGGAAGTATTCCACTTCATCCATTGACACTCTTATTTTCTATCGCCCATAGAAACATTGACTATCCACAAACAATGCAAAATTCAAAACGCAAACCGAGTCACAATAATAGAATTTGAAGACGCCGGCGTCGCTATCCGAATGACTTAACTGCGCTCCGTAAAGTCAGAGAGGTAAACCAATTCAAGATCTCGCGGACGCCTGGATGGGTGACCGTCTGGGAATTCCGTGCTCTAACGTCGCCGAGACCCGGGTCGATGGGATAAAAGGCAAGAAATGACTACGGCTGGCGATCATTGACCAGATTAAAGGAGTATTACACCACTAGGTGGATATAATAAATAACACGTGGTTACGAATTGTAACAACTTAAAACGATTGTAACCTTAACTGAATATAACTTGCAACAAACTTGTGACAGATCTTGTAACGAATTGAAACAGAAGAGTGACAATCAATCGTTTATCCCATAGCAACAGGAGTGCCAACGTGCCAAACAAAACTGCTTCGGACTTGTGCACCAACTATGTACGAAGAATATAGTGTGTTGATCTCCCAATGGTGGCTATAAAAGAAAGTTACGAACTGTAACAACTTGTACCGAATGTAACTTGTGACGAATTGTAACAGAATATGACGTGTAAGAAACTTGTTAATGAAGTTATAACGAAATATAACCGAATATAAAAAAAAATTGACAATATTTTATCCCACAGCGGCAGGAGTGCCAACGTGCCAAATGAAAACGCTACGCACGTATGCACCAACCGAATACGTAGAAGCCAGTGCGCTGATCGGCCGACGTCGCCGGGCCGGCCCAATACTTGGTGCAGCGAGGGGGGGAGTATTCCTCGCCCCGCCCCGCCCCGCCCCCCTCCACGCGTCCCGCCCCACCCCGCCCCACCCCACCCCGCCCCCACCCGCTCGGCCCCACCCGCTCGGCCCCACCCCGCCACGCCCCGCCCCGCCTCGCCCCGCCCCGCCTCGCCCCGCCACGCCTCGCCCCGCCCCGCCACGCCTCGCCCCGCCCCGCCCCACCCCGCCCCACCCCGCCCCACCCCGCCCCGCCCTCCTCAGCGCTCCTCAGCGGCGCTGCGCGGGGCATCAGGGCGGATTACAGCGTTCCCGGCGTCGCTGTCGGCAGCTCAGCTCAGCTCAGCTCAACTCAGCGCCTCGATGGCGATGGTGATGGCGGCGGCACGGCAGTGCTGTGGGCCATTGCACTATATTACGTTGCGTTATGGCGCGTTACTATGGCTCCTTCGTGTCTTTCGGGGCGTCGGATTGCGTTTTGACACGTTTTGCTACTCGCTCCTGTTGCCCCCACTCGGCATTGCGTTTCGTTACGGGCGTTGCGTTACAGGACATTGTGTTACAAGGCGTTGCGTTGCGTTGTAAGGCATTGCGTTGCGTTCCAAGGCATTACCTTTCGTTTCACGGTATTGCGTTGCGTTTCAAGTCATTGCGTTGCGTTTCACGGCACTGCTTTGCGTTTCAAGGTATTGCGTTGCGTTACAGGACATTGCGTTGCGTTACAAGGCATTGCTTTGCGTTACAAGGCATTGCGTTGCGTTACAAGGCATTGTGTTGCGTTACATGGCATTGCGTTGCGTTACATGGCATTGCGTTGCTTTACATGGCATTGCGTTGCGTTTCAAGTCATTGCGTTGCATTTCACGACACAGCTTTGCGTTTCAAGGTATTGCGTTGCGTTACAGGACATTGCGTTGCGTTACAAGGCATTGCGTTGCGTTACATGGCATTGCGTTGCGTTACAAGGCATTGTGTTGCGTTACAAGACATTGCGTTGCGTTTCAAGGCATTGCGTTGCATTTCAGGGCATTGCGTTGCGTTTCAAGGCATTGCGTTGCGTTTCAAGGCATTGCGTTGCGTTACAAGGCATTGCGTTGCGTTTCAGTGCATTGCATAACGTTTCAGGGCATTGCTTTATGTTTCAGGGCTTTGCGTTACGTATCGGGGTATTGCGTTGAGTTGCTGGGTATTGCGTTGCATAATGGACATTCATTGTGTCGCTTTATGGGACATAGTGTTATGTTACGTCATGCCATGTTGCGTTACTGTAGGTACTTACTTACGGCACATTGCGTTACGGACGTTGCGTTACTTTAGAATGTGATACCGTGTGTTGCTTTATTGTACATTCCATTGGTTTAGGGTATGTTACTGGTGATCTTCCGTTTCATCCTTTTTGAGGATCAGTTTTCTGGTTCATTCATTCATTATTACAATGTGTGTCCTGATTTATTTTACTAAAATTTTATTTCCATTTCCATATAAAATTACATGTCTATTGCAAGCATTGAACATTAGTAACATAAATATATTTTATTTATTATTCTAATAATAATTTTATAAATTTATAGTATGTTAGTGGTTATTGCAGTTGATCCTTTTCTTAGTGATAATTTTATAAATTGTAAAGGTTATATTTCTATGTGCATAGTTTCAGTACATAGTTCCAGTATTTGCATAGTTCAGCATGTCAAAATTACCCTGGGGTCCCATTGTTAGGTCATGCCTTGGGCCCCGTAAGGTATTAGCACCGCCTTCCGAGTCCCCAAATGGCAACATCGGCCCCACTGTAGTTCCCAGACGCGCCGCTCCACCTTAACGCCACCGGGCATTACCTCGCCGCCTCGCCGCCTTTGTCCAGCGCGACTCAAGCGCTGGCCATTATACCCGAGCAATATCGGCGCTTTAATGAGCCGCCGCCATTGCAATTGAATAATCTGCTCCCCCCCCCCTTGCCCGCCCTCGTGGGTCCCGCAGTTAATTACGCGTTTGCGAACCTGGCACGTGCGCTTTCAATTGTTCTCAAAGTGTTAGTGGTGCTACTACCACCTCGGGGCGGTAAAAAAATGACGATCTGACATAACTTCAAAAATATAGGATGTGATAAAACTGCGCGGTTATGTCGTGTGAAGTTGTTGCTGATCGCAATCTTGACTGTTTTGGGAATTGTGATGAACTCTGTGTAATTCAGTCAGCAAGGGACTCGAAAAAAAAACGAATGAACCGACGTAAATTTTGTAAAATGTAATTAAATATAGATATTGCTACTCACTCGTTCCAATTGTTGTCGTTTTAAGTATACTTGATTTCAATTGTTCTCTGAGTGGTACTACCACTATCTCGGGCTGTAAAAAATGACGATCTGACTGACCTTCAAACATCTCGTGCGATAAAACCGCGTGATTATGTAGTGTGAAGTTGTTGTAGATCGCAGTCATGATTGTATTGGGAATTGCGATGAACTCTGCACATTTTTAATTAAAAATTGAATTTGGTTATCATCACACTACGATAGCTACCATGAGAAAGTGAAATAGCATTGCATTTTGAACACAATCCATCAGTGCTAAAAGTGGTCGGACAGTCAGAGAGAAGTCCGCGTTAAATTACTTCTGTTTGTATGTAATGGGAATTAATTCACAGTCTCCATTTACACTGCTTACAATACACCTAACTCACTCAGAATTGGAACCCACACACGTAACGACGCTAGTTCGTCGTTGCAACCGACACTTTGCTTTGAAGTCAAACTTGTCGGTTGTAACGTCTCGGTTGATTTAATTGATTATGTGGTGATGCGTTTGGCCTGTGCCTCTCCCGCCACGATCTCAAGGTCACCACAGCGATGTTTATCTTGCGATTCGAACCCACAACCAGGGCTTAGATCAGAAGACGCCGAGTATTTAAGAAAGCTTGGCGGGCTCGAGCGATCGTTTTTGCCCATGTGTTGTGTGGAGGGCTGAAGGCAGTGGAGCTGGTCGGGCGAGTGACGTAGACGATGTGAGCGGACGGGGATCAGAGGCTCAGGCAGACGCTTGAAGCGGCGCCGCGCCGCCCCCACCGCCCCCACCGCCCCCGTTCCGCCTTCGCTCCTCACCTCACCTCGCCTCTGGCCCTGTCGCCCCCGCTCAGCTCACGCCATCGTCTTCACCAACTGCGCCTTCGCAACCCGACCCGCCTCTGATATTGTGGCCCCCTCACCGCCCCAGCCCTACCTCCGTTCCGCCTTCGCCTCGGCCCTCGCAACCGCCGCCTCCAACCCCGCCTTCACTCCCGCATCTAACTCCGTTTCAGACGTCCCCTTTGGTCGCTATCACCTCCGTGCTGGTTGTTCTCTGCTTGCCCCAGCTGCACCTCCGTTCCGCCTTCGCTCCTCCATTCGCCTCTGGCCCTGTCGCCCCCGCTCAGCTCACGCCATCGTCTTCACCAACTGCGCCTTCGCAACCCGACCCGCCTCTGATATTGTGGCCCCCTCACCGCCCCAGCCCTACCTCCGATCCGCCTTCGCCTCAGCCCTCGCAACCGCCGCCTCCAACCCCGCCGTCCCTCCCGCATCTAACTCCCTTTCAGACGTCCCCTTTGGTCGCTGTCACCACCGTGCCTGTCGTTCTCTCCTCGCCCCAGCTGCACCTCCGTTCCGCCTTCGCTCCTCCACTCGCCTCTGGCTCTGTGGCCCCCGCTCAGCTCACGCCATCGTCTTCACCAATTCCGCCTTCGCGACCCTACCCGCCTCAGATATTGTGGCCCCCTCACCGCTCCAGCCCTACCTCCGATCCGCCGTCGCCTCAGCCCTCGCAACCGCCGCCTCCAACCCCGCCTTCACTCCCGCATCTAACTCCCTTTCAGACGTCCCCTTTGGTCGCTGTCACCACCGTGCCTGTCGTTCTCTCCTCGCCCCAGCTGCACCTCCGTTCCGCCTTCGCCTCAGCCCTCGCAACCGCCGCCTCCAACCCCGCCGTCTCTCCCGCATCTAACTCCCTTTCAGACGTCCCCTTTGGTCGCTGTCACCTCCGTGCCTGTCGTTCTCTCCTCGCCCCAGCTGCACCTCCGTTCCGCCTTCGCTCCTCCACTCGCCTCTGGCTCTGTGGCCCCCGCTCAGCTCACGCCATCGTCTTCACCAATTCCGCCTTCGCGACCCTACCCGCCTCTGATATTGTGGCACCCTCACCGCTCCAGCCCTACCTCCGATCCGCCGTCGCCTCAGCCCTCGCAACCGCCGCCTCCAACCCCGCCTTCACTCCCGCATCTAACTCCCTTTCAGACGTCCCCTTTGGTCGCTGTCACCACCGTGCCTGTCGTTCTCTCCTCGCCCCAGCTGCACCTCCGTTCCGCCTTCGCCTCAGCCCTCGCAACCGCCGCCTCCAACCCCGCCGTCTCTCCCGCATCTAACTCCCTTTCAGACGTCCCCTTTGGTCGCTGTCACCTCCGTGCCTGTCGTTCTCTCCTCGCCCCAGCTGCACCTCCGTTCCGCCTTCGCTCCTCCACTCGCCTCTGGCTCTGTGGCCCCCGCTCAGCTCACGCCATCGTCTTCACCAATTCCGCCTTCGCGACCCTACCCGCCTCTGATATTGTGGCACCCTCACCGCTCCAGCCCTACCTCCGATCCGCCGTCGCCTCAGCCCTCGCAACCGCCGCCTCCAACCCCGCCTTCACTCCCGCATCTAACTCCCTTTCAGACGTCCCCTTTGGTCGCTGTCACCACCGTGCCTGTCGTTCTCTCCTCGCCCCAGCTGCACCTCCGTTCCGCCTTCGCCTCAGCCCTCGCAACCGCCGCCTCCAACCCCGCCGTCTCTCCCGCATCTAACTCCCTTTCAGACGTCCCCTTTGGTCGCTGTCACCTCCGTGCCTGTCGTTCTCTCCTCACCCCAGCTGCACCTCCGTTCCGCCTTCGCCTCTCACCTCGCCTGGCTCTGTGGCCCCCCGCTCAGCTCACGCCATCGTCTTCACCAACTGCGCCTTCGCAACCCGACCCGCCTCTGATATTGTGGCCCCCTCACCGCCCCAGCCCTACCTCCGATCCGCCTTCGCCTCAGCCCTCGCAACCGCCGCCTCCAACCCCGCCTTCACTCCCGCATCTAACTCCGTTTCAGACGTCCCCTTTGGTCGCTATCACCTCCGTGCTGGTTGTTCTCTGCTTGCCCCAGCTGCACCTCCGTTCCGCCATCGCTTCTCACCTCGCCTCTGGCTCTGTCGCCCCCGCTCAGCTCACGCCATCGACTTCACCAATTCGGCCTTCGCGACCCTACCCGCCTCAGATATTGTGGCCCCCTCACCGCCCCAGCCCTACCTCCGTTCCGCCTTCTCCGCTACAGCTTTAGTCCGTGTCTCTGCCTCCGTCCCTCCCACCACCCCCGAACGCTCCCATCGCACCCGCTACCCCCTCGCCATGCCTCCTCCTACCATTCCTGATTGAATACTAGTGATTCAGGGCACGTCAAGTGCTCATGCCATTACTATCGTACGATTAGTGATGTTTTTATCCTTGGAGGTGGCGCTGATCTTCCTCCACTTGATGGCGAGATCCGGTGCCGACCTACGGTTGGCTCGCTGGGTATTTCCCCAACTAGGTACCACCTACGAGCGTTGCACCGCCCCAGCCGGAACAAGTTCTAAGCTCCCGACTGGTCTCTCCATCCGCTTTCTCCTCCTCCTTCGCCTACACCCACACCACTCCCCTTTTACACCGCCTCCGGCCCCAGGCTTTCAGTTGCTCTCCGCGTTTCCCTTTTCCGTGTCCGCCACTGTCTTTTCCCCATCTTTCGCTCCGCCGCCGCCCGAACCCCCACAACTACCATTACTACTACTACTACTACTACTACTACTACTACTACTACTACTACTACTACTACTACTACTACCACTACTACTACTACCACTTCCACTACTACATACTACTACCACCACCACTACTACTACCACTACCACTGCTACTACCATTACCACTACCACTACTACTACCAGTACCTCTACCACTACCACTACTACTACTACCGCTACCACTACTACTACTACTACTACTACTACTACTACTACTACTACTACCGCTACCACTACTACTACTACTACTACTACCACTACTACTACTACTACCACTACTACTACTACTACTACTACTACTACTACTACCACTACCACTACCACTACTACTACTACTACAACCACTATTACTACCACTACTACTACAACTATCACTTCCACTACTACATACTACTACCACCACTACTACTACTACCACCACCACCACTACTACTACTACTACTACTACTACTACTACTACTACCACTGCCACTACTACTACTACTGCCACTACTACTACTACTACCACTACTACTACCACTACCATTACCACTACCACTACCACTACTACTACCAGTACCTCTACCACTACTACTACCGCTACCACTACTACTGCTACCGCTACCACTACTACTACTACTACTATTACAACTAATATTACCACTACCACTGCTACTTCTTCCACTGCCACCGCCACCGCCACCCCATCCCCATTCCCACCCCCGTCTCCGCCCGCGCTTCCTTTGGCGGCCGCCTCCGCCGCGGCGCGCTCTTGATCTGAGGGGCTCTGCGCCGATCTCCGTCTCGGGCCTTCGCTGATCCACACGCCCCCGCCCCCGCCCCCGCCCCCGCCCCCGGCCCTCGCCTCGCGCTCCCCGGGGAGGCTTCGGCGGATAGACGTCCCTCAGACGCAGCTCATGATGGGACGCTGAATCGGAATGAGAGCTGTAATCGGGTTGTGAGCGCCGAGTTCTAAGTGGCTTGGGAGTAGCAATCCTCCAGTATTACCTCCATATTTCGATGCTCGGAGAGAAAAATGAAATATAATACATCGAAATTTTTGAGTTTTTTGATGCGAAATCCCATTTCTACGAAAAATTCAAAGGTCGAATATATTCGAACTTCCGAATTGTCAGGTTGTGGAAGTTCGAATTGTCAGGTTGTGGAAGTTCGAATTGTCAGGTTGAGGAAGTTCGAATTGTCAGGTTGTGGAAGTTCGAATTGTCAGGTTGAGGAAGTTCGAATTGTCAGGTTGAGGAAGTTCGAATTGTCAGGTTGTGGAAGTTCGAATTGTCAGGTTGAGGAAGTTCGAATTGTCAGGTTGAGGAAGTTCGAATTGTCAGGTTGAGGAAGTTCGAATTGTCAGGTTGAGGAAGTTCGAATTGTCAGGTTGTGGAAGTTCGAATTGTCAGGTTGAGGAAGTTCGAATTGTCAGGTTGTGGAAGTTCGAATTGTCAGGTTGTGGAAGTTCGGATTGTCAGGTTGTGGAAGTTCGGATTGTCAGGTTGTGGAAGTTCGAATTGTCAGGTTGAGGAAGTTCGAATTGTCAGGTTGAGGAAGTTCGAATTGTCAGGTTGAGGAAGTTCGAATTGTCAGGTTGAGGAAGTTCGAATTGTCAGGTTGAGGAAGTTCGAATTGTTAGGTTGTGGAAGTTCGAATTGTCAGGTTGTGGAAGTTTGAATTGTCAGGTTGTGGAAGTTCGAATTGTCAGGTTGTGGAAGTTCGAATTGTCAGGTTGTGGAAGTTCCAATTGTCAGGTTGAGGAAGTTCGAATTGTCAGGTTGTGGAAGTTCCTACAACTACTATCGTATACCCTACAACTGATACATCCTGAAATTTATACACAAAATTAGTATTCTTGCCGATTTTGTAAAAATGAAGGTATTTCCCCGTTCATTAGAGTGATATTTTTATTGAACATTTTGATAATTGTAATTATCTCACTTGACAAGCCTAATTAGAAGTGACCGCTGTAAAGTTTGCACATTCTAAATTTTTTGAAATGCGCAATTGCATGACAATGAAACATTAATGAGGAAGCTTTATTATTTTTTTTAATTTATCGTTGGAATTAATATTTCAGACACGTGTCCAGATATTGCAATACAAAATGCAATGAAATTTTCATTCGCGACAGTATTAACTGTCCAATTCTCCCACATCCCATGTACGATCATTAATAACGAAACGTTTCGATTTGAATGAAGAAACAAAATTACTGTTGAATTCACAAATTGAAAGGGAAATCTAAGTGGAAATATTCCTAGATTTCCAAGGAAATTTTCTGTTTTCACAGAACTGAAAGTTTTCGGCGCTAAAACTGTACGTTCGGATGAGCGAGAAAAAAAATTATTAAACTAAAAAGTAACATCTACCTTTTGATGGCTCATCTTTTATTTACATAAAGTTGGTTTTCCTGGCTTCAAATAAGATTGCTATTTTTCATTTCTGAAAAATCTTAGTCAATCACATTTCCTTTACAAGGTTACATATATTCTTATCAGTTTTAGTACAGTTGTCTTCCTGTAGATACCATTTACTTCATAAAATAATAAACCGTATCCTCTGTACGGTGTCTTGCTTCTCGGGCCATTCAAATCGAGGTGGTTTTCCCTAAGGGGAAATTTCAGTGGAAACCAACCCCTACTCACTTCCCTACGCCGGAAATTACCCACCGATACCTACTAATTAACTTGAATGACAACCGGAAATTTGTTTCGTTCTTGTACTGTCGCGTTCAAATCATTTGCCAGTCTGAACTCATAATACTGAAGCGAAACCTCAGTTAAATTGCTTCAGTAACTGAAGAGTTAGATAGGGTAATCCGTTTGGCATTATTGCTTTCCCATGCATTTGCATTTTTCTTTCTGATATAACGTTCTTATGTAACATGTCCACAACTTGTTGGGAGGATAGTACGTCATTGTAAATATAGTTCGTTCTCCCAGTATCAGATTCTAAGGATACTATCATAATCATGCATTTGATCGTGTTATTGGTTCTGTAATATTATACTCATGGTAGTTCTCTTACGATTGTACTCTTGTTGAAAAATATTTTGCCAAGGCAGAATTTGTTCAGAGAAATTGACAGTTGCACGTCTAACAAGATAAAATAATTGCACATTTTTCTCGAAATATGTGTGAAACTGTTGAAGACGTCTGTTTTATGATTGGCATTATTGAGTTTTTCTCTTTTAATAATAATAATAATAATAATAATAATAATAATAATAATAATAATAATAATAATAATATCATTATAATAATTTTCCTCTCGGAGCCTTGTCACTCATGGTTTAAATTTCGAGGGTCTATAAGACATATCTCAGACATACTTCAATTAGAGACCTGCCTCAAAAGACATACAGACTTACTCATTCCAGGACTTAAAAAGTTAGAGGTCTGACTCATCCGGGAGGTTTCCGATATCATTTTCTTTAATTTTCATTATTTATTACTAACATTATTGGTAGTATTAATATTAAAAGTTTATTAATATTATGATTAATAGTAGTATCATTATTGCTAATATATAATTGATATTATTATGACAATTCTTTAAACCTTAACAAAATATTGTCGGAAAGCGCGAATTCTTATTTACGCAATTACATAGCACCTGAGCATCAATATGTTCAAGGTCGATTTAATGAATGTGTTTTGTTGTGTTTGTTTGGCATATTCCTTCCCACCTTTCATCCTCTCTGCGTTTGTTCGCAAAAGAGTGCGTTCGCTTCTGGTCCAATCACGTTGTTGAACTGTTTACGTTCTCTTACGCGTATGTTTCCGTACGCAACACTTCAACTGATTGCTTGATTTTCGTAAATACGCATTTCGCCCACGGAAAACACCCGAAGTGTTGGTTCGACACTTTTGTTTGCGGTGGGTCGGCCAATGCAGGCGTACTTTTCGTTCCCATCCCGTTCACACTACAAACGAACGACTCCCACGACTCCCGTTCACACTACAACGAACGATTGCGTTCTGTCTTGCAATGTTCTAATGACTAAATAAGTTTGTGGAGAAGCAGGATTGGAATATCGGGTGAAAAATGCAGACATTCAGTTTGTAAAATTGACGGTGTATTAAAATGTGTTGAGATGTGAAATGAACACTCTCTCTGTGGCTGTCTCACTCACTGCTCTGTCTCTCTCTCTCTCTCCCTCTCTCTCTCTCTCTCTCTTTCTCTCTCTCACTCACTCACTCTTCTCTCTCCTATCTTAAAATCTTACTTCTTTTGTAATTCTTTAACTTTGCAGTACGTATTTAGTAGATTTTTCTCTCTTCCTGCGTGTATCTCCGTTTAGGAACGTATGGCATTCAATTAAATCCACATTTTCATATCTCTCTTCGTGAAATGCAAGGTTTGTATATAAACTTAACGAAGTTTTGAATTGTTTGAGTGAAATATTGATTTTCACTGTATTTCTCCATATATCAATCGTTTTTTTAGTTAATTCAACTGTTTTCAACCATATATTTGTTTTTCACACGTGTAGGGATCTTAATCTGCATATATTGAAGTTTATAGTAAAAATCACCTCTGATTGTTCGTGTAAAATAGAGCATAGATTCTTCAGTGTTCGTTGTCACCAGTAATTTATCACTCTCCCTTAATAGAAAATAGTTGATAAGCTCTTTTCCGTGTTAGTTCTTGATCCGTTCTCAGTGGGAATTAAACTTGGGCTTAGGTATATAAAACACGTAAATTGAGAATGATAAGTTTACCAATATCGATACAGTAAGTGCTCACTTAATATAAGAGAAATACCTGCCAGTACGGATAGATGCAGTTAAGAGTAGATAAAATGCATTATCGACACTAATGCAAGAAGAATCTTGGTTCTCGCAATCACCAAATTCCTAATATTTAGAATAATATTTTCCATGTCGTAATTTTACTTCCCCGTTCGTTTTCTGTATTTGGACATCTAATAACTCACTTCCATAAGCCCTACTAAAACAGTATCATCGAAAATGCGATTTTTTTTTCTTTCCCTTAGGCGTCTACTGGACGGTCTTTTCATTTCCACTAGAGAAAGAAGTACAGAATCGACAGCCGTTATTAGGGACTTCAAGCACAGGTTAGCGCACAGCAATCGACAGCAATATCTCGACTCCTCTATACCACTTTTGAGCATCTGCGCATGCGCAATTCGACCTGTGCGGGAGGCCGAGATTGCAGTCGATTGCTGTACGCTACGCTACTGTGCTTAAAGGCCCAGTTTTCTTGTGGTTTGGCTTTGAGGTGAGAGCAGTTGAACATTGCTGAATGGGAGCTCGGATTTCTTCATATCCTGCCCGCCGACGGCTTTTGTTTACAAGGGTGTCATTTCCGCGGTGCGTCGTTCCAGCCCTTGACTCGTCACTCTTCGAGTCAACGTCACTCTTCATCAAATGCCCTTCCAGAGGAATCGAAAAGGGTCAAAGGGCGTTCCGTATCTGAAGCGTGCGGCCGAACAGCGGAACAGTGTGACGTACTAGGATGAAAATCACAGACGACTGTTCTGATTGGTATTTACAATATATTTACAGTATATTTACAATTAATGTATAAAGATTATAATACAAAAATCTAACCCCTTGACAACCTTTCAGTTCTCTTAGCCGCGAAACCCCGCGACCGTCCCTAGGCCTCGCCCAGAACCTCTGCTTCGGAAGCAGCAAAAAGCAACGCGAGGTGCGAAGCTGTCGGACATAGTCCCGTAACTACACCAGTTACATGGCTTGTCGCCAAACCGATCTTCGACCTGAAGATCACGTGCAAGGATTGCACTGGAGATACCACTCGTCTTTCGACACCCTGCGTATCCCGCGAGGCGCCTGTCGGCGCGGCCTTAAATATCCGACGGCTCACCCCCACCCTACAAGCAGCGGGCGTCATACGGCTCGCTGGCCAGCCTTTCCAGGGCTGCATCCGACATCTCTTAAACTCGCCCCCGCGCGCGTCCTTTTCAAGGAAATTCCAGCCGGGATTTCTACGAGGCTTTTCCAACCGGCGCGGCGTGGCGCCGCCGCCCTTTCC
The DNA here is from genome assembly GCA_011170035.1 of Teleogryllus occipitalis. Classification (NCBI taxonomy): domain Eukaryota; kingdom Metazoa; phylum Arthropoda; class Insecta; order Orthoptera; family Gryllidae; genus Teleogryllus; species Teleogryllus occipitalis. Next base: position 111,536 of record BLKR01003410.1, read on the forward strand.
CCATCCACATCCGGCTTAGCGCGGGTTTCCCCGAAGCGGCCCGGCGCGGCGGCGCCGGACCACGCGACGCTACAACAGTCACTACTATACAGGTTGTGCAGGCCAACCAATAGTTGTTTATGCACCAAGGGTGTTATAAGGGTTCTAATGATCGAACGGTGACAAAATGCCCGAGGGCTTTTTGTCTCCAGAGATCATTGGCACTAGTTAATACCGGTGATAAATACAATATTTTATTTTTAATTATTCCAATTTACTTATTTACTAATTAATAGGGCCCGGATTTTAATGACCTAAAAATCAGCGAAATATGCAAGCATTTATGACCTAAAAACTATATAAATATGACCTTAGAAAACAAAATATGATGTTGTACAAAAAAAATATGTTGTATTTTTTTTAAATCCCTGTTGACTTTTTAGGTAAAACAAAGACAAAATTCACTCACGAACAGATTGGTACAGTACGTTATATACGGTTTGCAGTCTTTGGAACTAGCTAGCTTTAAAAAAAATGCTTCTGTCTGTAAAACAAATCAAGTAGAGTACAATAAAACCCATCAAACAAAATGTGTTGCTTTACTACTGCATACTTCTTGTTTAATGTTTTCTAATTTCCTCCCAGCGTTCAGTTTCTGGAGAGTTGCATTGGATCTCAAGATGTATTTTCAGGTTTTCCATCTTAAAAGACCTACGGTTGTCGCTGAGGGTAGTTTTGTATCTGGGAATGCTCACCTCCACATCACATGACGTCTCAGGAGCGTATTTAAAAGCGGCGATGTCATTGCAGGGCAGCATTGGTTCATTGTCTTCAAATGTTGCAGCATTTCCAGAAATTATATCGCTAATTTTGCACATTGAATATCCAGGATTTCGCTGAAGAACACTCAGAAATTTGTTGTACACTTTTTCAACCACATGACCAAAAGCTCGACCCAACTCACTTCGTTCAAATTCACTTACGTTTCAAATAATCCTTTGTGGTATAGTTTTTGAGTTTATTTGTAACAATATCACCTGATACATTGTCATGCGAGACACATTTTCAAGTCTTTTATTCTTGTGTCCTTAAAAATGTGACGTGTGTATGCATTTTGGGCAAAATTTGCCCAAAATATGATCTTTTACTAAAAACGGTCCTTAAAAATATGACACATATATGCATTTATGGCCAAAATATAACCTTTTATTAAAAACGGTGTAAATATGACTTTATATGCACAATAAAAATATGATTATCTAATCGACAATACCTGGATTCGGGCATAAATTGTTTTAATATTCACCCGGAGGTTCAGAAAAAATATATGACTTGTCATTAAAATCCGGGCCCTGCTAATTAACTAGATGTTAAGTTGATTCATTTTGTCTTTTCATATTTCTCCCATAATTCCCTCCATAAGACAACATGTAGCATCATTCAACTATGTCAATTCTCTCGATCCAGTGCAATTATGTTGGTATTTCCAGCTCCATACCGAAGGCAATAACAAGCAATATTCGTACCAATTAAAAAATGAATAAAATTTATTTACTTGTGTTCTGCAGCAAAAATAACTAGACAAAATCTCACAATTTTTTTTAAGTCACCAGTAAATCTTCTATTACAGCAAGCTTACCGATCTGGTAAAATACCGATTAAGAAACCCGAACTGGATGGCATTCTGAAGGCGTAGCGCTATATTGCACAAGACCACTCTCAATTCTTTGAAGACATTTTGAAATGACCCACCGTTTCTGATAAATATCGTGATTCGGATGTCTGATAGTGATAATATATCACTGTAAGATATGTCAGCGTGTGTGTCATAATTATTAGCGGTTGCAGTGATTACATATAATATGACTTGATTATTAAAAAATACCGAAGTCGTCGAATTATATTTTTCTTTTTTTCTTCTCGAAATGTTTGCAATGGTAATGAAACAGAGGGCCCTACAATCCATTCCTGTATAACTAGATAGGTAGACTTATTTGGTAAAACATCTATAGGATAGGATATCGTGCTTTTGACTCAGAACTCTCCAAAACTTTCACCCCTTTTTAACCTCCCAATACCCTTTTGTGTAAATATTGTACAACCCGAACTTTTCACTTGCGTGTTCCAGATATCATGGTTCCCATGGGCAGTTGGTCATCGATATATCGAATGCAGATATCTCGAATTCTATAACGGGAATTAAATTTATTCTTTATTCTTCATTTTGTACACGGTTTGTAATAAAAAATACTCATACCTCTTAATATCAAAATATTCTAAAACTCGTATACCTACCGATATCGGATTCTTTGTTCTACAAGGGAATCATAACTAGAGTATTGATATCTAAAATATCTTGATATCTCGATATTGTTTTGTTTTTCATATTTGTGTATTCAGGTGTCCTAATTAAGATTTGTCTATTATCCATTTCCACCTCTAATGAGTCGTTTGGCTGACCACATAAACGTGTTACTCCATCGGAGCTCGCCTCCCCACCCATCTCTGTCTCACGGTGTGTAATAGTAATCACTTCTTAACTAAATATTTCCCAACTCCGATTCTTCTAGATCCTAGGTTCCTTAGAACTATAGGAAGATCGAAACACGAATAATTATATCTCGAATTACGCGATATCTCGACATTTCATATTTTTCAGATTTGAAGTATTCAGATTCCATGTTTAAGATTTGTTCACTAGCCTAATTTTGTATTGCAAATATTCCTGCTACTAAAATGAGTCCTTCGGCTGAAAACATAGGCGACTGAACCATCGAAGCCCTTCATTGTCTATCTCTCACTCGGTCTGTAATAATAAACACCTCTTAACTAAATATTTGGTATTCCAGGTACAGTCGACTCCGGTTGTAGTGAACTTCTGGGAACTAATATGTTTGGTTCGCTATATCAGAGGTTCACTACCTTCGATGATTTCAAAATTAAATGGAATTTCTCCACACTAATTGATAGCATTATTAAACAGCAAAACGCATTTGCAGCAAAGGCATTAATAACAATATTTTTATTGGTAAGTAAAAAAATCAATTATTTTCAATGGTTTGCTTCGTACATTTTTTTTTCTCTTGATCCTTATCCGGAGTTCGTGCTATCTCCATCCTTGATTCTGGATTGTCCTCTCTCTAAGTAACGTAATGCAGTCTTGGCACGTTTCAATGCCTCTTGCACTGTTGGAACACCATACCACTCTCCTAAGGCCGTTTCAATCGCATAATAAGATACGAGATCCAATTCATTTCCCGGGCTTATTTCCGAGTTTCACTATAACAGAATCTTATGCTTATTTGTAATATAAGTGAAATGGGGCCAGTGACTTAAGTTCACTATATCCGAGAGTTCGCTATATCCGAGTTCACTATAACAGGAGTCGACTGTATTAGGTTCAGGAAAAGCGCTCCAGGAAAAGAAAAACTCGAACATTGATTTTTCGATATTTTATTTTTTCACATTTATTATATCCAAGTTCCACGTTTAAGGTTTATCCGTTGACCTCAGTTTTCTGTATTACAAATATTCCTTCCTTTAAAACGACTCGTTCGGCTGAGCGTATAGACGTGTGTGACTCCATCGGGTCTGCCGCCTCCCATCCCATAGTCTGTCCTATTGGTGGCTGTGTCCCTGTTTGCTCGTCTGACTGGCTGCACGCAATTCAGCAGTCGCCCAGTGCTTTATTGCCATGCTTTGAATTTGGTGCAGTGGCGTGTGCGATACAAAGCTGGCACTAAAGAGGACCTCTCTGTTGCTCCATTGCGTGATATGCGATTCAATCATAGAATTCAAAATGACCTAAATGAAGTATAGTTGTTATGTTGGGTATTGAGGATGTGCATTTCCTTGCTTGTTGCGAGCGCTGGCAGATTGGTAATGTAGCGTGTTCGAGAAGAACTCTTTCATTGAGTTTCGTCGAGGTGGTTCAGATGTCACAGCAGTGCCCCTGAACGTGAAGTCCTAGGGTTCGAGTCCCGGACGGCGGTAGGATTTTTCACGCTAGGTTGGTGGAATTCAGCGACTGTCTAGAGGAGAATTCTAGCGGCCGGCTGCTCTGGTAGAGTTTTCCGTGGTTTCTCCGATCAACACCAGGCGAATGCCGGAGCAGTACCCTACAAAACGGGCCACGGACCGCGCGCGATCTTTCCTTCCTCATCCTTGTCCTATCACTCCCCTTCCTTACTCACACACACACACACACACACACACACACACACACTTACTTGCACTTCACCACCACACATGCCGGGGGAACAGTCGGGAGCTTAGAGCTTGTCCCGGCTTGGGAGGTGCCCCGTTGGTGGGAGATACCTGTTTGCAAACCTTGCAAGGCAATGTGTATGTCGGTGCAGGATCTCTACATTCAGCATGGGATCACCGCCAACTTTCATGATAAAATGTACACTACACTTACGGGAATTGACGCGCCCGGAAACACCAATCCATTCCCCGAGTTCCATCCATCTAGAATTCATGTTAATGAAGCAAGAATGTGTAATGAAATGAAAGAAATGCTACAAGTGTGTAGTTATCCACACATGAACTCGAAGTGCGTATGCCTTTAAGTTGTATTTTGTTGAAGTAATATCGTTGTCATTTTACTTCATTTATTTAAAATGAAGAATCAAAAAAAAAAAAAAAAAAAAGAACAGCAAAATCTGTATGTGACGTAATGGGGAAAGATATCATCGGTTTTCTTGAGCTCCAGAATCCTTTCGTAGCATTTTAACTTTTAACAGTTGAAAGATGAATAAAAGTTTCAAAAAACAATATAAATAATAACAACAATAAAAAGTGCGTGAAAGTAAAAAGCGTGAGATTCGCTAACATCTGAAAAATTAGACACTACATTATTATTCAACCATCACATTTTAATCGTTCGTGGATGTCACATTCTGATGTGCGAAAAAAGGTATTCACAAATTTTTGTGATAAGGAATCGGAAGAATAATAGAAAAGTAGATATGTGTCTTAATCTTGATTCAGTCTACAAAGACCTTTCATCAGTCTCTTTGATTTTCCTTATCTTGTGCTGTGAACTGCTTTTTTCTTTTATTCCTATAATATTGTACATGATATTTAACTCAGGAATTTTTAAGTATATTCCTGTGGGCCCAAACGTACTATGATTAAGTACTATGCACTAAATGTACTAAGAAAGCTCTCACCTCTCTTCTTGATAATTTAGTAAACAGTTTAAGAAAAAATCCTGGATTAGGTAAAAAATTCAAATTATTCGAATCATGATTTTCAACATGAATTAATTCTGGTCTTTCCAAGACCATAATTAATTTACTAATCCAATACCTACAGGGAGAAAAGGATATTCGAATGAAAGTCTCCAGTTCACTTCTTTTTCCTCGTTAAAATTGTGTCCTTGACCGAGGTTGAACTCGGTAATCTAGAGCTAAGTTGACCAGAGGTGTGTCCCATCCCAAGCATGACACCTCCATCTGCCACCGCGTAAAGCCCATCATTAATCACTTCGCCACCCGTTCATCATCACCCTTCATTGTGTTGACGGACGTGGGGACCAGGTAATGCCACCAATTGGGCACTGGGTGCGCAGCACTCTACCCAGGATACCTCCATAAGCATCTAAGCTTGGGTTTTTCTTACGAGGCATTTGAGGGTAGTATCTCCAAGATGGAATATGGCACGGCTTTTCGTGTCTTTCTCAGTCGTGTAGCTAGAGAAGTTTGATCTGCAGCAGTGCTTGATATGGTCGCGATCATGCGACATCTTGCGGCAGGACCGACAAAGACGCAAAAAGTCGTGTCATATTGCATCTTGAAGATAATACCGTCAGATGCCACGTTAGAAACACCCAAGTATAATGAAAATGTATGAACCAGAATAAAGAATCAAGATCGTTCCCTGGATTGAAATAGTTATATTTCTAATAAGTGCCTTTCTTTTCTTTTTTCTTTTTTTCTTTTTTTTACGCTCAAGATTGAGGGCAATATTGAAGAGATCGATAGCTCGCAACTATGAAACAACAGCGATCGTGCAAGAAACAATTATTTAATTTGCGAAATATAAACAATTTTTTCTATGATTGTAAAAAATGCTTCTATTACGAATCATTTATTTGTTCCATCTCTAAAAGCAGTCGCTTTTGCTAGTGGCTAAGAAATCGTTTAATAAATTATTTATTTTTATTGAGACCTGTGCAGTAGGAGAAAATGCTGCATTTATTTGCCAAAGGCACCGCAAGACACGACCAGCACTTGCTCAAAGACTCGTTGGCAAAGCTTTTATTAGACTATCTATTGCTCATAGAGGATTGTTCAAGAACTGTCTGCAGTACATTTTATGTATTATTAGCACTTCTTGAGATCTGTTATTGTACAAAGCAATTAGCAAACAAGGTTATCATTTAAATATCAAACGTTCTTACAGTTCTGCTAGAAATTGATTAATAAGATTTTGGGGTTTGGATAGTGCATTCACTCTCATACTTTTGGTAAGTTCGTTATAGAACGCTTTTATGGGAATACTCCCTTTATTACAAAAAAAGACGATCTTTAAATATCGTGAAATGTGAAATCGTAAATTAGGTTCTAGGATATGCTAAGGCAAACCAATCTTTGGTTATTTATAACTTATTTTTCATCGGCCTTTACCCAAAAATGTGTACTCCACGTACAAAAAAATCTAATCTTAAAGCCTGAAGTACAAAAAAAGTAATTTAGACAGTTTCATGGAGTTTTAAATATTGAATCAAGTTTCTTTCATGTCAAGCTCATAAGTGTCCGTACTACAAACAGCACGTTGATCTCACAGCACCTACACTGTAATTTTCAACAGAACAAAAAATACGTTCATCTCGAAAAGCTTTAACCCAGAAAACGGACTGTTTACTCCAACCTCCCAGTGAGTGTTCCATATTACCTCTGGGTTGCCACTTCAATATATTGTATATGCATTTTTTTAATGATTACTGAATTCATGGATTTCATAGCCCCTTCCACAAAAATGCATTTCATAGTAACGAATCAAAGCTGAGAACCACAATTATTACGTACATTCATAACATGACGATTTTTGTTGGAAATTGCTTTTACCTTCAACGTAGCCAAAGAAGTTTCACGCGAAAAAGTAATTTCGCCACAGTGGTGTGGAGTTTTAAATATTGAAACGCGGGCTATGTTTCTTTGATGTAAAGCTCATAAGTCCTGTTACGTTACCTCGAACTCATAGCTGCCGTTTTGTCGCTTCGCACAGAACGAAACCCCGTGACGAACCGAAAGTGCTTTAAACCCGAAACGCACTCTCTTCTCGCGCCTGCATCCCCTCTGCGGAGCACTATACTCTTATTTACCCCGGCCTCCTACTACTTCAGTTCCATCTCGTTCAGTTTTGTATTCCGCACGTCTACCCGAGTGCCTTGCTAAAGAGCAAGTCAACGTGCCCAGCACGCTCACATACTTGTCAACTACTTTCGACCCCTCCTCCGATTCTCTGTCTCGCATTCGGTCGCTCGCTAGCGTGCTTACTCTGTCGAATTCTGCTTCTCTCTCACTGTTGCTCTCTTGGGTTCTCTCTTGCGCTCTGTTGCTATCGTTCTTTCTGTACCTCTCGCTCTCTTCCTTTCTGTCTTTCTTTCTCGCTCGCTCTTGTCTCCCTGTCGCGTTCGCTTACTGTGTCGATTTCTGCTTCTCTCTCTGAGTCTTGCAATCTTCCCTTCTGCGCTCTCTCTCTCTCTCTCTCTCTCTCTCTCTCTCTCTCTCTCTCTCTCTCTCTCTCTCTCTCTTTCTCTCTCTTTCTGTCTCGCATTCGCCTGCTCGCTATCGCGCTTTCTCTCTGTCGAATTCTGCTTGTCTCTTACTGTTGCTCTCTTCGTTTCTCTCTTGCGCTCTGTTGCTATCGTTCTTTCTGTACCTCTCTTCCTTTCTGCGCTTTCTCTCTCTCTCTCTCTCTCTCTCTCTCTCTCTCTCTCTCTCTCTCTCTCTCTCTCTCTGCCCTCTCGTCTGCCCTCACGCATTATTCGGAACGAGATGACCCTCTGCATCGTGTTGGCGCCGTGCCAGGGTTTCCGCAGCGTGTGTGTGTGTGTGTATGTGTGGGTATGGGTATATAGGGTGCCCCAGGAAATTAGCGGTTGAGCTCTTCTTAATTAGATTCTGTTCAATGAAGGAGACACAAATTAATAAGAAATTCTCTCAGTGCGGTGGCGGCGGGCTTTTACCGGAAGTGCTATTAATGGCGAGAGTTCATGCTTGCATTTTCAGTTCTTTGTTACGGCTTTCCGGATATTGACCTGGGCAGCCAAGAATCTTGCGTCTATAAATTTTGGAGTAAGTAATGACACGAAACGGAGAAATTGATACAAAATTTTGCTTTTGAGGACAGTTAACAACCATATATTAAAATTAACTAAATAAATATATTATAAATATATAATTTTTTTCATTTAATAGATTTGACAAAAAATATTTTTTATTGAGTACCTTGTGTAAATTTATTTTCAATATTAGATACTTCCATGTTTGTATAAGATAATCATTAAAAAATGTCAAATTATTCAGATTAAGTTAAAAGCATGTTATATTTATTAATATTATTTTTCACAATTTTTCTGTTTATACCACTTGGATGTCAAAGAAGACAACTATGTTAAATGAAAAGACATTAATCATGAAAGTTATGAACATTCTTTGTGGAAAGCGGAATTTTGTTTGTCTTGAAAAGAAGGTTTGGACAGATAAGTCGTCGATGGGATTATCAATTTATATTCATCTGCCTTTGTCTCGATTTTTCAGTCTCATTTACACATGTTTCCAATATTCCAATACAGGAGCTCAGTAGAACAAGGGACTATCCCACATTTTGTGTGAAGTTGAGTTATTAGCATTATACAAAACTTCAAGTATTATTCTTTTAGTGTAACATGTTATCTGAATCCTGTATGGTATTATATGCAAGTGTACTCTGTTTAAATGTTAAAAAAATGTATTGAGTTACTTGAGGGAAGTTCAGATAAAACCCTTATTAACTCATAACTATGTCTATGTTGGATAACCCCTTGTTGTATTGAGCCTTTCAATTGTTTTGTGAGCTTGTTTCTCAGCGATCACTTTCTTCTTCGTAGAGTTAAAAGTAAACGCCGCTATTGCCTAAAAATGTTAAAATGTTTTGTCGTGGTTCTTTTGTTTCTTTAATGACTTCACATTCGTTTATAAGTATTACTTTAATTGTGCGCGTCCTAATCTTCATCAATCTAATTATTTGAAATGTGTGTCGTATCGATTATTTTGTTCCTAATTAACATTTTCCCACTAAATGTAAGTATTGGGCTGAATGTTAACACGATACTATTCGCTGATGATCAAGTAATCATATCCGACAGCGAAGTTAAATTACAAACGGCATTACACAGGCTAAATGAACAAAGTTTGGGCTATAATCTTAAATCATCCTTTCATGTCCTATAATTCACCTCTGCGACTTACAACCGTAGAATCGTGAAGATGGTTTTAGGAGCCATTTCCTCCCTCGAGAATATTCTCCAGTGCACGTTTGGTAAGGTAGGAATGAACGTGACCTGGGGATCGCCGTACTACGTGGTTCAGTTTGGAAGGAATGAGGTTTCAAAGAACGCTCTGGTTTCCGTTAATGTTTGATTTTGTTCTTTTTTTATGACAGCGGTTTTTGGTGCGTTGATCGACATACAAATAAGAATATTAATATTTAAGTGTTTATGTGTCTTTTCGTTTTTATATTCATATATGTTAAGTTTTGGTCCTTGTATTTTAAAACAGACCTTATTAAACTATTGGAATTGAATCTATTTAAATAATTCCACCCTTTTTTTATTTCTCTACAGTTTCTTTGCCTCATCATCAGGCTAGAAAATTATTTAAAAATGACAATGGGTAATTTGTTAAACAATGAAATTACTAATAAAAACTGTTATTTGCACAAGATTTCGTTACAAAACAAGATAGGATCTAAACAGGAGACAATATAAGATTAGTAAATATATTCATATGAAGCTTACCTTGTAATTAAATTCATAACATTTAAAAAAAGTCATAAGTTATTTTAAATAATTTTTAATACTGTTAAATCACTATGGTATTGTAGTCAAAACTATTCCATTAAATGTTATTTAACATCGCTATGTAATATACGAAAAAACGCAAACATGTGCAGGTATGGTATATGTTAAATATAATACCTATTAGGTTATCTCGTTTATTCTGTTTAGGCTCCACCAATAGACTACCACTTTCTAATAGTTGTTTATCCTCCCCCCCTCCCGCTATCTCTGTAACATATGCCATGCCTGTACATGTTTGCGTTTTTTCGTGTATTACATGGCTGTGTTAAATCACATTAAATGCAATAAATTAAGTGCATAAAAAAGTGTGGAATTATTTAAATAGATTCAACTCCAAGAGCTTAATAAGGTCTGTTTTAAAATACAAGGACCAAAACTTACATATACAAACAAGAATATAAATACTCTTAGTTAGACGCGATGACACCATTCACGCAAGATACTTTTCGTGTCCCTGAATATTCTGGTTTCACTGGATAATACAAGAGCGGAGATAATCTTGAACTGGTTACTTGACTATCATTATCATGGAATGGTTGAAAAAACGTGGAATTTTGACTTCATGGAAGAATGTTGGAGTTGTTAAGGAATGTCTCTTCATTTCTCGCTTTCACTTTGCTTCGGAGTGTAACTTTTCGTGATCTTTTTCTCCTCCTTCCGTTTCTTCTTGCCTTCCTCAGGCATTAAACTAGGTTGTCAATTGCGATTTAATGACATCCTTCACTTTTTTTGTCTGGCAATGCTGGGTTTTCCGTTAAGTGTGTAACATACGATTTTCTTTGGTGTACGTTATTCTATTTTCCTGTTACATTGTCTTTCCACTCTTTTCTTTACTGTTGAATCGTTTTGTTTGTATTATAATTTCCAAGGATGCTAATAAATTAAGGTTTTGGTTTTCCAAAAGAATGTTGCATCATTCTTTTTGAAAAAATATAATACCTGCGTACTGATGAACTGGTAGATGTTCATATGTTAGTTCAAACGATCTAATGTTCGTCAAAATGGTCCAAATCATGGGGTTTTATGAAAATTTCGTGTAATATTACACGATGTAATTATTACTTGATTACATTACTGTACTGGAGCATATAACGAGAACAGGTAGGAATGGTCCAGTTCCGCGATAAACCTATTTAGGGGATGCCCAATGTGATCTGCGCTTCAAAGGCCGAATTTGCATATTTCGCCAGCCCCCCTCCGTGCTCTACTCCCCAAGGCATTCTGAATGTCTGCATCAGAGGGCAATCGAAACATCGTTGTGCCAGAACATTTATGAATTTGTGGTAATAGAGAAGATCTGGAATTGCTAGTGCGAAATGGAACAGTGTGAAGACTTTCTACCTAACAATTTTTTCCCTAACAAGATTTAAATATCCATGTATTTTATTTATTTCATATTGTTTGGGGTCCCAATAAGTCTCCACAGGACTTATCACATGGGTTTCCTTTGCTAAATAATTCTACATAAAAAAGTAACATACTAGTATTTTTCCATAATTACAGAAAAAAGGGTAGATAAGGTTAATTCTGCCATCTTAGAGTCAAAACGGAGACAATCTTGGAGATTCTCGATGTATTTTGAAGAGAAAGAACATTTTTTTAAAATAATAATAATACAGTAAATCCTCGTTAACACAAATTTTTAAGGGAACTAAGTAATCAGTGATCGTGTTATTCGTGTTATCCGATTAATTATATATAGTTTTATTACCAATTTTCCTTGCCGAAATTGAAAAAAAATTTTCGTGTTACAACGAAATTCGTGTTATGCAAGTCTGTGCTCGGGAACCGCTACATTCCCTACTCCAAAATAAAATGTAATTTTTACCAGACTCACAAAAATAACTACTCTCTAAAGTTGGAAATTAAATTGTTTTCATGATGTTAATGTTGTAAAATCTCAATGATGTTAAGATTGTGACGTTCCGGCTTTTGCGTTCGCAAAGGTGCTGCGAAATAGGACAGATAACGAATTTTCCTGACTGCTCTGTATCAATGGGGCGGACCACAAGGTCGCTCTCGTGGACTAAATTTTGTACGCAGTGTTGTACGTCGTTTGCACACTTGAATTAAAATAAAATGAACGCCTATCTAAAAAATAACGTATGTCACAAGTGATAAACGTGATTTTATGTTGCTCGTACGTTAGCGCCTCTCGTCCTAAAGGCATCTCGTCGCAACATGTCTTACACGTAAAATAAAATATCACCCATTCGTATCATAAATAGCAATTTTCTAATGTTGGAATTAAATGATGTTGAGATTGTGATGTTCCAGCGTTTGCATTCGCAAAGGTGTAGCGAAGTTTGTAGGGAGTTTTTTTGTTTGTTTTTTTCTCCCTTTCAAAATTCAAAATTTATTGCTTATTTATCCTTGAAAATAGATTTTATTACGTGGGAGTTTTTTTCTTTTTTTTCTCCCTTTCAAAATTCAAAATTTAAGTAGTATATGACTTAGTGTAGGGATCACAGAATTTTGAAAATGTGCACACAATTCACTTTTCCCCATAGCACGTCATACGCAGTTTTTAACTGTTTTTGACGTAAAATAAATAAATAAATAAATAAATAAAGTTCGCCAGGCAGCGAAGTTTCGTGCGGGTCGAGACTGACTGCTGTACACCGTCGGGGCGTCTCCCAACGTGGACCATATTTCGTACGCAGTGCCGTATGATGTTTGTACACTTAAATTAACATATACTAGTTATTTATTTATTTATTTTACGTGAAAAACAGTTGAAACTGTGTGTGACGTCCTATTGGGAGAAATGACTTTTGTGCACGTTTTCAAAAATTCTGTGATCCTTACCCTAAGCCATATGCCACTTGCATTTTGAATACAGAAAGAAAATAAGCGTTTTTTGCAAGGATTATTAACAAACATATTCGCTCCAAAGTAATAAAACCTATTTTCAAGGGTAAATCAGCAATTAATTTGGGCTCTTATCCCTCATCATGTCCTTCGTCAAGAAATAATACTTCCTGCAACGACATCAAGGAGAACGATAATTTGAATAACTATTTTTCCCACTGAATTCTAGAAGAGATGCACAGATAATGAAGTTACATTTATGTCCAGAAACAAAACAAGGGGCCATCTCAGCACTTGCTCAAAGGATCAGGGAAATTGGACGAAAAACCTGATCGAGATGTGGGTTATTGACCCAGAATCTGCAGAACAATACTTGTTACAGGTTGTTGAGAATTATCCAGTACAAATGATAAATAATACATTAAATATCACAAAAACATATAATGAAGTTCAGTAAGTCTGTCTAAAAAGTAGTGTATGACGCACGTGATAAACGTGATTTTATTTTGCTCATAGGTTTGCGCCTCTCATCCGATAGACATCTTGTCGCAGTATGTCTTACTCGCAAAATAAAATATCACTTATATGTTTGAGCTTAATATGTTTGTACATTGAATTTGATCTAGAAGTTAAAATCGGTGTAGATTTAATGTTGAGGTTCTCCTCTGTTTTCCCTTGTCTCTCATTCATGTCATGTAATCATCACAAGTCCATCAAGATCATTCGTTCGTTCATTCATTCATTAATTTATTCCAGATATGACCATTAAGCTTGGACACTTGCATCTCAATGTACATGTGTACATTAAATTAAGTGCGCGTATTTTACGTTTAAGTCGTGAGGAAATTTCTGACAGTGTCTTTTCTAATGAAATAAAACGATGTTAAGATTGTGATGTTCCGGCGTGTGCGTGCGCAAAGGTGCAGCGAAGTTTCGTGCGCGCAGCGACTGACTGCTTGCCACCAAGTCGGGGCGTTCCCCAAGGGCGCGCACGTGGACTATATTTCGTACGCAGTGCCTTCGTAACGCCCTGGCCGCGTGCCAGCCCCCGCCCCCCCTCCCGGAATACAGGATGTCCGGAAATAGAGGGGACGTAAAGGCGATTTAGTGTACTGCCGCGAGGGAGCCAGGTTGGCTGGACTCGGAAATTCGGGGTGTCTAATGTCGTAGGCGGAGAATGTATAAACGGGTTGATGTTGCGGTAGTTGTGTCTGCAGGCGAGTACGTGTTGACGTTGTAGTCCCAATGTTTGAAACGCGATTTGTATTTTCCCGCCCTTGCTTGGTAAGAAGAGAAGGTATTGGTAAGGTAAGGTAATCGTATGCTTGAAACGGTGATATTTCGTCATTAAAACTGTTGTGTTCGGACCCTGATAACGAAAAAGTGGATAATTATTGTTCCTGTATAAAGAAAATTACTTTATGTAACATGCTGTGTAGTCAGAATCCGTTTTGTGGGTCCTTGATACTGAAAAATCGAATGACTGCAAAACGTGTAAGTTCGTCCGTCCGTCCACCTGCGATGTGGTGACGTCTAAATCGTTCAGACAATTTTCTGCAAATTTGATATTCCCCGATCGAGTAAATGAATTCGATGCCCTCTGAGTTTCAAACGGATGTTTTGATTTTGGGGAGTACTTTACATGAATTCTCAAAAACATTTTCAACATTTTCTGAAAAATTGGCTCCAAGTTTTTTGATTAAACCTCGTCCTTGGATAGCGTAAAGGACGCTTGAAAGAATTGTATAGGTCTCATTTTCGTTGAACTCGATGTCTTGTTGGCATTCCAAATATAAGAATAAATGGCATTTTCCTATTATTGATTATTAAAATAATTGGATTCTATGGCTTAGTGTACATCATCAGTCATATGCAGGTCGGAAGTCAGAAAACGATTTATTTGGCGGTAGAAGATAACTGATGATGACTAAGCCATCGAAAGATGCTATCGTAATGAATAATAATGATGGCAGAGACAACGTTTTTTCTTATATTTTTTTGTCCGATAAATTTTTGTATTTTTTGCACGACAAACAAATCGATTTTGTAAGAATTTTTTGGATAAATTTTGTGTTTTCTTTAATGTCAAGTATTTCAGGATGTGAACATATTTCGAGAAAAATATGTAATAGTAAATTTTTTCAAACTTTACTTCCTCACGCCGTTACGTTATGGTGACGTCACTTTATTTCGCGTTTGGCTATAACCCCCGTTTAATTTAACTGTACTGTGATTTACTGGCTTAATAAATATCGTTCGTCAATTAGTTGGCATATGTTGGTAACATCTGGTGATCGAGGATTACTCGAAATAAATTTGGGGAGTTATGGTGATCTGCGTCGGTTATGGTGACGGTTTCGAACCCTTCTCATTGTCGGAATGGTCCATATAGCTGTGCTGTTATCTACGAATGTGAACACACTGATTATCTTATGAAGCTTGTATTTATCCGTTTATTATACTTTCATTACCATGAAAAAATATTTCATTAAAATGAATTAGAGTAGCTACTCAGAATGTTCCTTTTCTCTGGGCGTAAGTTTAATCATGTATGAGAGTCCAGCCCACATACCCATAATGGTAATGAATAGGACTTGAAGTGAATATGAAACTTTTTTATATTTGGAAATGTGTGGTTTCTACTTTGGAGAGCAATCTCTTTTGTCTTAATAAATCCAATTACATGAATTGTAGAATTATTGTACTATTTACATATTAGTATCAGTATTTTTATTTCTTTTAAATTTTATTATTTTTTTGAGAATCTCGCTTCATCCATTTACCTGTCTATTATAGTGTTATATATGTAAATTAGATTTAATTTGCGAAAATGTAATTTAATCGTGATGTCACCCAGCATTACCTCAAAGGAAATATCTAATAAATCTCTCTTTAACTACTGTGAATCTGTCTAGGCATCTACTCACCTATTAACTAATCTTTGTCACTTTGTCTCCCGGAATTTGTTGTAGAGCAGTGCATGTTAGTGTAAGTGTGTGTGTGTGTGTAAGGGGTGAGGATAGGACAAGGAAGAGGAAGGAAAGATCGCGCGCGGTCCATGGCCCGTTTTTAGGGTGCTGCCTGGTGTTGATCGAAAAAAAAGCATGGAAAACTATCGATCAGTGCAGCCGGTCTCTAGAATTCTCCTCCGGAACCCATTGAATTCAACCTAGCTCCCCAGCTAATGTCCAAAACTCTGCTACGGTCGGGACTCGAACCTAGAACATTCCGGTCAGAGGCACTGATATCAGTTGATCTCCTGAGCCACCTCTCCCGATAATTATATTTGACATATATTCTCATTTTTCTCTCGGCTGGAGATCACATCCCTACC
Source organism: Teleogryllus occipitalis (assembly GCA_011170035.1). Taxonomy (NCBI): domain Eukaryota; kingdom Metazoa; phylum Arthropoda; class Insecta; order Orthoptera; family Gryllidae; genus Teleogryllus; species Teleogryllus occipitalis. The sequence continues at coordinate 127,732 of BLKR01003410.1, forward strand.
CTTTACTATTTTCATCTAACTGTGACCGGGAGCGGTAGCTCAGCGCATCAACTGCCACTGCAGCGCCTCTGACCGGGAGGTCCTAGGTTCAAGTCCGAGCTCTTCAGCTACGTCGAATTCAGTCGCTATCTTGAGGAGAATTTAGCGGCCGGCTGCTCTGATCGGTAGTTTTCCGTGGTTTCTCCGATCAACAGTAGGCGAATGCCGGAGCAGTACCCTACCAAACGGGCCATGGACCGCGCGCGATCTGGCCTTTCACTTCCTTGTCCTATCCTCTCCCCTGACACACACACACACACACACACACACACACACACACACACACACACACACTTACACCAATATGCACTACACTACCACATATTCCGGGAGACCGGTTGGGAGCTTAGAGCTTGTCCCAGCTAGGGTGGTGCACCGCTGGTGGGAGAGTCCTGGTTAGGGGGAAACCCCACTAGCCGATGGTAGGTTGGTGCCGGATCTCGCCATTCAGCGGGGGAAGATCACCGTCATCTCCCGAGATAAAACATGCACTACACTTACGGGACCAATGACCAACGCCGTTGCCGTGCCCGGAAACACGAAAAAATCAATCAATCCATCAAGAAACCTCCCGGTCAGAAGCACTGACATCAGTTGATCTCCTGAGCCACCTCTCCCGATAATTATATTACACATATATTCTCACTTTCTCCCGGCTGGAGATCACATCCCTACATTTTACTATTTTCATCTGTGTCCGTGCTGCGATTTCTATTCGCCTCCCCGCCCACCCTGCACCATTCTCCTCCCCACGCCGTGCGTGCCGCGTCATTCGTCACCATTGTGTCGCGCAGTTCCCGGCGCTAGCCGCCGCAAATTAGCGCCTCGCCTGGGCGCGTCGCCTCCCGCAGCGAGCGCGCGTTTGGGCCCTTCTGCACCTCAGCGCGGAGCCTGCGAGAGGGGGCGGGTGGAGGCTGGCGGCGTGCCAACCGGCGCCGCTGGAGGCGCCTATAAATCGATACGCGTGCGCAGCCCGCGGTGGCGGTGATGATGACGGGGGCGGTGGTGGTGATGAAGATGGGGATGGTTGTGGTAACGGTGACACAGGGTTAGCGATGGTGGTGGTGGTGGGGATGCTGAATGACGAAGGGGTAGCAGTGGGGGGTGATGACGGTGGTGGTGGAACCATGATGGTGATGATTAAGACGGTGAGAGTAACGCTGGATAACGATGGGGAAGCGATCGTTGTGGTTGGGGCGGTTGTGATAACGGTGACGAAGCTGTAGCGATGGTGATGGTGGGAGTGACGGTTGTGGTAACGGTGGCACAGGGTTAGCGATGGTGATGGTGGGGACGCTGGATGACGATGGGGTAGCAGTCGGGGGTGATGACGGTGGTGGTGGAACCATGATAATGGTGATTAAGACGGTGACGGTAATGGTGAGAGTAAAGCTGAACAACGATGGGGAAGCGATGGTGGTGGTGGGGACGGTTGTGATAACGGTGACGAAGCGGTAGCGATGGTGATGGTGATGGTTGTGGTAACGGTGGCACAGGGTTAGTGATAGTGATGGTGGGGACGCTGGATGACGATGGGGTAGCAGTGAGGGGGGGGTGATGACGGTGGTGGTGGAACCATGATGATGGTGATTAAGACGGTGACGGTTATGGTAAGGGTAACGCTGGATGGCGATTGGGTGGTGATAGTGTGGTAATGGTGGACGTTACTAAGAAGGTGGTGGTGGCGGTGGTGACTAAGAAGAGGACGGTTTATTAAACGCGTTTAAAAAATTAAAATTAGCGATGGTGATGGAGGTGGAGACGGTTGTGATAATGGTGACGATGGGGTGCCGATGGTGGTGGTGACGGTTGTGATGATGGGGACGTTGTATGATGATGGGGTAGAAGGGGGGGTTATGACGGTGATGGTGGAACAATGATGATGGTGATTAAGACGGTGACGGTTTTTGTAATGGCAACGCTGGATGACGATAGGGTAGTGATGATGGTTGTGGTAGAAGATACAATGATTGTGGTGGTAGTGACTGTTACGCTAGATGACAAGTTAGTGGTGGTGGTAGTGATGACTCGCACGTGTCGGTGCTTATGGCAGATATTATGGTGGAGAGAATGATATCTATGGCATTGGTACTGGTGATTAACAGAAGCGATTACGATGACTGAACTTTTAGCGTTAACGGAACAGGAGAGATCACGGCTTTGGAAGTCGAGGATGTAGGGTATTAGTATTAGCAGTAGAAGTATTATTAGTGAATATATTGATTGATATATATATATATATATATATATATATATATATATATATATATATATATATATATATTGATATATTGATTAGTGATTGTGGTGGTAGTGAAGTGGTGGTAGTAGTAATAGTGGTATTGGTGATAGTTATAGTTGTGATAGTGACGGTGATAGTGGTGGTAGTGGTAATGGTGGTAGTGATAGTTACGGTAGTGGTAGTAGTGGTAGTTACGGTAGTGGTAGTGATAGTTGCGTTAGTGGTAGTGATAGTTACGGTAGTGGTAGTGATAGTTACGGTAGTGGTAGTGATAGTTACGGTTGTGATAGTTACGGTAGTGGTTGTGATAGTTACGGTAGTGGCAGTGATAGTTACGGTAGTGGTAATGATAGTTACGGTAGTGATAGTAGTGGTAGTAATAGTTACGGTAGTGGTAGTGGTTGTAGTGGTGGTAGTGATTATTGATGGATGTGGCGCTGGGCGTGATAAAAACAGCCCTGAAAGAGCCAGAGTTGGTAGCAATGCCGTGCGGTAGCACTGGCGACAAATTTGGTGCCGTCGTCAAGGGCGGGGCCTGAGGCGATGGGGGCGGAGGCGACGCAGCTCTGGCGACGGCAGCAGCGGTAATGGCGGGGGCGGCTTGCCCTGGTGTGTTAAGCGTCCTGACGGCCTATCTATCAAGGGCTCAGTGCAAGCGCCCTCCCCTCTCCCCCTCCCCCTCCCCCCTGCCGCGCGCCGAATCCAACGCGCTCCCCCCCTACCCACCCCAGGGATTTTCAAGGCCTCCTGATTCCACCAGCGGATTCAAGGGACGAGCTGCACGTTTTCTAGCCCTGCGGGTGATTTAACGTTTACGTAGAGGTAATGCAGATACTGTATATTGGATACTCGTGCAAACATTCGATCTCCAAATTAAGATGTCTGAAATTGTCTTAAAAAAATTTAGTTATGATAAAATTAGAAAACCAAAAAGTTTTCGAATTCCTTCAATTTTTCCCTACATAAAGCTATGTACTTTTAATCTTGGTCAATCATTTACATTGTGGTAGAAACAAATCCCGATTCCCTGAAGACCGATTTAGAGGTTCATTAATTACTCCATTTCTTTGCACTTATAATACACACTAAAAACTAACTTGCTATTTCCCATCATTTCTAGAAATTTCACATTATTAAATATAAATACATTTTCTGTCAATAACTAAATCAATCAAAATTAATAGTATATGTTTTGCCCTAACTATTAAGGAGTATAATTGTGGGAGTAATCAAATCTGTTAAGTCACCTACTTGTAATTTTTAAAACCCCTGAAATATGTACACAGTCGAACAGGCAGTAAATTTTTTTTAAAAATGATGACAGAAAATTTTCATTGATTTTGATATCGATTTGTATGTCTGTGCTTTTCTAATGGTTCTGTCAGACATTTGACACTACCTCTGGGTTTCTCGAACATTTTGTAGTCGCAGATCCATTTTGCAAAAAATATTAAATCCGTTTCCCTTTCGCAGTAATTAACTTTTTCTGCTGAAAATCATAAATTTGTATACTCGTAGTACTAGATATCAAATACTTAGTTTCATGTCAAAAATTAAATTTTATTCTGTAGTTAAATCATTTCAAAAGATGGATACACTATAATTGTTATTATGTGCAACGTTTAATATCGAAATCTGAACTAAAACACACAAAAGCATGAAGTGTTTACACATGAAATAATGCAAATCAAAAGAAATTAACACATTAAAATCACTTTTTAATAAAATAAAAATTATGTGAAAAGCAATTCCTGAATGTATCTCCGTGGCTCCCAAACATTTTAAACCCAAGGACCTCATCTTATAGCAAAAAGCTCAAGTGAAAGAAGTCTACTCAACTAGTAATAGAAAAATTTCAATTTGGTATTGTGACATTTCTATCTTTCTTGCTAGTGAAGACAATTATACAACGTGACAGCCTACGTATGTCTTTCACCTTCAAAACACAGCAAGAATTAATGAAGAATAATGTTCTGTAACAATGTACACGCCATATGATATTAATCGTTTTCTAGAATTTCTCTTCCGTCTACCTTGCCTCCCTACTTTACGACCATTTATCATATAATAATAATTATTATTGTTAATATTATGAAATACACGCAAAATCATTTACCATTATCTCTCAATGTTTTTCAGTTTCTCTCAGGGCGTGAACTCTTGACTTGATGTGTCTTTGCTTGTATGCTGACGAGATTCCTCCCTTTCTAGTTTTTCTAGGGGTAATTCATTCATTTTTTTCTCCTTTTTTTCTTTCCTTTTTCTCTACCGTTTTTTTCATCCCGATTCTTTCCCGATTTCCTATCAAGCTCGTCCTCCCTCGCTTTCACTCCTGTCATCCATGTGAAAATCTTCGTCCAAATTGCGTGCGTATTTTTCATTGCATGACTTCCTTTATTATGTACTATTGTAATATAAATTCTGAAAGTGGTCAGGCGGAAGAGCAGGCTAAATGGCCTGAGCCTCGCCACCAATAAAGACATTTATTTATTTATTTATTTATTTATTTATTTATTTATTTATTTATTTATTTATTTATTTATTTATTTATTTATTTATTTATTTATTTATTTATTTACGCCAGTGCCTCCATCCGGATGCAATGCATGTTCATTCTCACGCGGTGCCATGTGCCAAAAACGCGCCTCGCCTCTAGACCGTCCTTCAGAAGAACTTTATTAAGCTTCCACGACACATTATGCCGTAGCTGCAGAAGTGTAAACCTTTTGATACGAACACGATGAGGTAGGTACCTTAGTAATACGTACAATATTAATTAAAGTATAAAGAGATTCACATTTCCCCTGCTTTTGTTTTACGTCATATGTTTACTTTGAAGTCTTTGCTTTAATTAAATTTATTTTTCTTTCCTTTTTGGTTTGACTTAATTATTTTAAAGGCGTATAATTTAATTTTTCGAGGATTCATTTTGTTTGTTAAAATTAATTATTTTTCGAATTCATTTCGCAAAGTCGAAGTGTATTTAAGTCGTTTTCGGAAGAAACTACTTCAACAGTCACATTGCAAAATACAAAATTTCAGTTAACGCCTACTTCAACTTTAAAATCATACAAAACAATTACGGAATGTCTTATTGAGAGTATTAATAATTTTCAGTTGCGTGAAGAAATTAAAAAAATCAGGGGAGGGATTATCTACTGCTTTCGTGACAAAACCGATATCTGTGTAACAAAGATTTGAATTATATAAAATTTAATATTATAAAAACTAATTTGATATGAGTATTCATTTTCAGGTCTGCTACATGGAAGTCATATGCAATGCTCATCGACTAAAATATGTTTGATTTATTTTTGTCAAATACATGTCTATCAAACACAAACAATCAGCTATCTGGGGGACTCACAAAGCCTTCTGTTACTCGAGTATCGATAGTAAAGTAATATGTATACTCTTTAACGTATAATAAGTTGTCTTTGAGGAATTTTTCCTAACAGTAAAAACGTAACCACTGTATCGTTTGAAGCCATATTGTGGCGTCATACGGGGTGTAATCAGTACACAGACGAGAGTGGGTTGTAATAACAGCAGGTTTATTTACAATTTAGACCGTAGTCACAAATAACCAATGGTGTTGATCGGAGAAACCTCGAAAACTACCGATCAGAGCAGCCTGCCGCTAGAATTCTCCTCCAGACAGCGACTGAATTCGACCTAGCTGAAAAGCTAGTGTCGAAAATCCTGCCGCCGTCAGGACTCGAACGTAGGACCTCCCGGTCAGAGACGCTGCACTGACATCAGTTGATGCACTGAACTACCGCTCCCGGTGGAAGGGGAGATGATATTGTTAACTTTCATTTCATAAATCCATACCAAAGGTCTTAAAATGTCACCTAAAATAAACATTACGATCGAAATGGTGAACAAACGTGTTCATAGAACTGCAATATGTGTGTAGAAAGCTGCCAAAAGTGTATACAGAAAATAAGGCCGTGTAACTGTACTAAAACTTTGTGTTTTTTTTTCTGGTTGACAAAAAGTTTAGACATGTCGGTTAGCACTATGTTCCCCCGACCCTTTCAATTCGTCGTTCAACGTCCACACGGTGGAGGTGCTTCTGTGCTGCGGTGTCCGTCGCGCGTTGAAGCTGTGCAGCCGTCTTTTGTCTCTCATGCGGTCCGGTCCCGACCCCAGCCGGCAGAGGTGGGCGAACCCCACCCTCGACCTGGTGGCTAGCCGCATTCTTTTGATACCTGACTCTCCCCACCCGTACATCCCTTCCTACAAAGGGCCGCCGGGGAAAGATACATGTCCGAGTTCATTTCGTTACCGAATGGAATGCCGCGGACTCGCAGGTCTTTTTTTGTTGTTTTTACTTTCTCGCTACGGAGTGGAGAGAAAGGTATGTGATGCTGCGTGAAAGAACGGCGAATGTTCGGCAGAGAAGGTCTTGGCAACGAAAAATCAGATAAATCCAGTTGCTAAATTTAGAAACAAATCCTGTAACACGTGGTGTAGCCATAATCCAGGTTTTGTGAGTCGTTGATAGCGAAAAATCGAATGACGGCGATCAACACCAGGCGAATGCCGGAGCAGTACCCTCACAAACGGGTCACGGACCGCGCGCGATCTGTCCTTCCTCTTCCTGGTCCTATCCTCTCCCCTTACACACACACACATACACTAACATGCACTACACTACCACATATCCTGGGAGATCGATCGGGAGCTTAGAGCTAGTCCCGGCTGGGGCGGTGCCCCGCTGGTGGGAGTGTCCTGGTTAGGGGAAAAAACCCTCTAACCGACGGTAGGTCGGCGTCGGAACTCGCCATCCAGCGTGGGAAGATCACCGCCGTCTCCCGAGAAAAAACATGCACCACACTAACGGGACTAATGACCAAAGCAGTTGACGCGCCCGGAAACAAGAAAAAAATCAATCAATCAATCAATCAATCGAATGTCGGCGAAACGTCTTTTTATCCGTCTGCCGTGTACCATCTTTCGTCTGTGAACAACGCAAGCGGCTAAACCGTTCAGCCGATTTTCTCGAAAGGTGATATTCCCCATTGGATCTGGCTGATGTCGCGGCCCCTTGAATTTGAAACTATTTCATTTTTGGGGGTTACATTACATGATGCTTCCGGGTCATTTTTCAATCAGTCAAAATTTTCAATCAAATGGCTCCAACGTTTTTTATTAAAATTTATTTTTGGGTTTAGAGCTTGTTGACGTTTAAGAGCAGGTCTCATGTTCGTTCAAAACTGATAATTCGGATATTGTAGTAGTTGAAAATTTTTTCGGAGTTTTCCTACAACTAAAATATGAAAAATAGAGATTGTCCCCTCAATGAAATCTAGTCTTTAAAACTAGATTTTTAAATAAAGTTGTTACAAGTTTTAGAAACTTTGTGTACTTTTCGTGTAATTTTTGCCTGAAAATACAGGCGAGAAAATACGTGCTGTTTCAGCACTACTAAATTTTCCATGGCGTGAAGCGAGGTATCGTATTCGCAAAACACCAACTTCTGAACGTTTGGGCGGTCGTATGCGAACTCTTGAAAGTTTCGTTAGAGAAATGTCGGAAAATTGTCGGATGTTTCACCTAATGTATTGGGTCCTATAGCGTGTACGATAATCGTAACGATAATCATGATAGTGGAAGAGCTTTCAACCTGTTAACGTCAGTGGGTGTTGGTATCGCTAAACTAGTCGCATAAGCAAATACATGCGAAACGACATACGTAGTACAAATTAATTAGAATGTGCGATTCTGCGAATTAAACGTTAGCTCTACAATGCGCAGTTACATTTCGGAACAACTTCCATTAATGCAACACATTTGAATGTGAACAATTTGCAGAAAGTAATTTCCTCATGAAGCGTCCAGTTGTGTCTTGATACTATTTAGCGTTTTACATATTCCATTTTCACTTTGTAAGAAAATTCTAACCATGAAAATGAAAACTCACCTTTCGTAATACCGTTCGCGGGTTGCAATAGTAACAAAACTCAAAAAATCAGGTGTTAATAAAAATGAGCTTGAATTTTTCACTATGCATTGAAATGCATCATTCTTGCATTCATACTTATGCCGTTTGTTGGTGGTACACTGATATGCTATTGTTGCCGGAAGGTAGACCTATCTGCAATTCCGAAGAGTGCGTTAACCCAAAATTCGTCTCTTTTTGAGTTGTGGCATTATTGCAGCTCACGAGGGATGTGCCCGGCTAAGAAAAATGAATGTAATAATTCCGCGAAGAATAGTTTTTCACTGGCTACTTGTTCTTGTTATTTTGCCTTCAGACTTTAGTTCTTGTTTGGGCATTCATCCAAAGGAGAGGAGAGAGTAACTGTAAAAAAACTCAGAATGTGTCACTCGGACAAAGCCTACTGTTGACTTTGCACCCTATTCTATGATTTCCTTCTTATGTTTTAAGCATGCAACCAACTTTTAAAATTAGTGTGAATTTTATATTGAAAATAAAGGGTAATGTATGATATGTAAAGTGTAGTGTATATGTGATGTGTAAAGTTTAATATACACTACACTACACATATAAAGAAAATAAAGTGTATGTTGAATTAGTTTTAAGATTTGATTTTTGTGAAAATTTAATATTTGTGAGCATTGCTAATATTGAAATAATGTAAATCATTTGTTTAAAAAATAGTAGTTTAGAGTATTGAAAGTGGAGGGATTTTTGAACACCTGTATTCCTGATCTGTTTTACGTATTGTTCATTATTAAGGTGATTGTATCATGGCTTACTAACTGATGTTGAAGGCAATAAATCTACTTGAACTCGCAGCCTTCAAAAGGTGGGGATTTTTGCGCATGCCCACAGTACAACTTTCGTATTTTGCGTGACGTCATATGGCTTTCTCGTTAGAAACAGCTCATGCCAGACCTAAGGCCACTCTTAAGGTACCTTAATACCTATAGGTATCAAGAAAAATCGAAATCGATATTCGCAATAAGCGCAATCCGCACCAGCATTTTGATTGGCGAATTAAACAAAAATCCGATATTTTGTAAACAAGCTAATTGTTTTATTTATTAAAGAGAATGGCTGGTGTGCTGCAGTTACGAACCAGCCACCTTAGCACTACAATAGTCATACTCAGTCATACAAGTCATACATTTTCCCCTGTTTAAAAGACAACCACCTCCAGCTATCGGACCGGCTATGGTGGCTCAGGGAATCAGTTGACTGCAGTGCCTCGGACCAGGAGGGCTTAGGGTTTCAGTCCTGACGATGAAAGGATTTTCGACACTAACTACGTAGCTAGGTCGAATTCACCCGCTGTCTGGGAGGAGAATTCTAGCTGCCGACCACTGTGATTGGTAGTTTTCCATGGTTTCTCAGATCAATATCAGGCGAATGCCTGAGCAGTTACCTATCAAGCGGGCCACGGACTGCGCGCGATCTGTCCTTCCTCTTCCTTGTCCTATCCTCTCCCCTTACGCACACACGCTTACACTAACATGCACTACACTACCACATATTCCGGGAGACCGGTCGGAAGCTTAGAGCTTGTCCCAGCTGGGGCGGTACGCTGCTGGTGTGAGAGTCCTGGTTAGGGAGAAACCCCGCTAGCCGACGGTAGGTCGGCGCCAGATCTCGCCATCCAGCGGGAAAAAATCACAGCCATATCCTGATGAAAAACTTGCACTACACTTACGGGACTAATGACCTAAGCTGTTGACGGGCCCGGAATCATTAATCGAACAACCAACCAACCAACCAACCGGAAACACCAATCTATAAACCCAAAAACCGGGTTTGAATCCACGGACTTGTTTTGACGAATTCAGTGTGGCACAACCCGCATGTATATTACATCACCAGCGCCGGCGAGTAAAGAGCAGTTCCAAGTAAACGATTCCAGCAGAAACAAACGCACAGCGTGAGTCCGAAATTCACTCTGCGTAACTCTGGCGCGAGAATGAGCAACGTTTTCTTTAATTCGCCGGTCTCGCCCTTGCGTACGCAGCCCACCCCCGCTCCCTCTGCCTGCCCCCGAGTCGGAAAAACGAAAGTCATTTTCCGCTCGCGTGCCCACTGTGTGCTCTGTCGTGTGCCGCGGCTGCCCTTTTCCTGCCCTTCCCACCCCCACCGAACTCGTCCTCCCGGACCGGGAGCGGTAGCTCAGTGCATCAACTGATGCCACTGCAGCGCCTCTGACCGGGAGGTCCTAGGTTCCCACTCCCCACGGCGGCAGGGAATTCGACACTAGCTTTTCAGCTGGGTCGAATTCAGTCGCTGTCTGGAGGAGAATTCTAGCGGCCGGCTGCTATGATCGGTAGTTTTCCGTGGTTTCTCCGATCAACACCAGGCGAATGCCGGAGCAGTACCCTATTAAACGGGCCACAGACCGTGCGCGATCTGTCCTTCCTTTTCCTTGTCCTATCCTTTCCCCTTACACACACACTTACACCAACATGCACTACACTACCACATATTCCGGGAGACCGGTCGGGAGCTTAGAGCTTGTCCCGGCTGGAGCGGTGGCCCGCTGGTGAGAGAGTCCTGGTTAGGGGGAAACCCCTAAGGTAGGTAGGTCGGCGCCGGATCTCGTCATCCAGCGGGGGAAGATCACCGCAATCTCCCGAGAAAAAAATGCACTACACCAACTTGACTAATGACCAAAGCAGTTGGCGCGCCCGGAAACACGAAACAAACAAACAAACAAATTGCCCTCCCGGTCGCACGCCGTGGTCTGGTTCGTTGCGCTGTGCTGGGCTTTTACCTGCCCACCCACGCGCCCGCTCGCTCCGGCGTGGGGGCGGAGCGTCTTGCGCATCGTATGCGATTTCCCCAATGAGCTTCAGACACCAGTTTGAGTCACAGTATTAGCACGAATTTTAAATACAGCTAGGTACCAAAATTATCCCCTCGTTACAAGACGTTGATGCAGATTTATGAAGCATTTCTTTTAAATATTGCATCTTCGTCGTGATATTTTCGATGGGTTTCCGTTTAAAATTGTCACATTGTACAAATTTCAAAATGTTCTTCTACTCGCTCTCGCTCTCCATGCAATATGGCGGCGAGCATTTGGTCTGGGTCCTCAAACCAAGAAGGTTATACTATATAATATATTATAACCTCCTTGCTTCAAACGAAGTGCCCGTGCTGTGGTCACGTGGTTCGTAACGCAAACTTGTGGTGTGCAGAACGAGCAAAAATCGGTGCGCGAATGTCTTTCCACCATGGCTCGCTCCCTGCTGGCAGTGACCATCGTTCTGTAGGAGGGATGTTGCCATAGTTGTGTCACATTTGCAGTTCTCCACGGTTTTGCTTTCCTCCCTGTATTGTAATAAGGAAGCACAATCAGAAATACGAACTCGAAGTTTTGGTCCGGAAATCGCAGTTTAGGTGTAACTGCACACACGTCAGGGTTAAGGTCTTTTAGTGCTCTCCCAAAGATTGTTAAAATTTGTTCTGGAGGAGAAAAGATACACGTATTTTGTACCAAAAACTCGGGATGTGGGAATGAATGCATGGATAAGTGAGTGGGTAGATGGATCAATAGGTGGATCGATGGATGGATGGATGGATGGACGAATGAATAGGCAGGTGGGTGGATGAATGAATAGGCAGGTGGGTGGATGGATGAATAGGCAGGTGGGTGGATGAATGAATAGGCAGGTGGGTAGATGGATCAATAGGTGGATCGATGGATGGATGAATGAATAGGCAGGTGGGTGGATGGATGAATAGGCAGGTGGGTGGATGAATGAATAGGCAGGTGGGTAGATGGATCAATAGGTGGATCGATGGATGGATGAATGAATAGGCAGGTGGGTGGATGGATGAATAGGCAGGTGGGTGGATGGATGAATAGGCAGGTGGGTGGATGAATGAATAGGCAGGTGGGTAGATGGATCAATAGGTGGATCGATGGATGGATGAATGAATAGGCAGGTGGGTGGATGGATGAATAGGCAGGTGGGTGGATGGATGAATAGGCAGGTGGGTGGATTGAATAGGCAGGTGGGTGGATGGATGGATAAGGTGGGTGGATGGATGATTGGTTTGATGGGTGGGTGAGTGGAAGTATGTATCATTAAGAATATTTATAACTCTGTAATATTAGTGAATATGAAACGAAGTATTCACGTTAGGAGTACGATTTACTTGTGCCATTCAATGATCATTAAGGTATTTAAAATTTGGAAGGGACTTTACTTGAAACTCCATGCAGATTTTAATTTTTTCGTAAGAAATAGCAGCACAGATTTTTCTTTGCAATTTTTGTTAGAATATAGGCAAATGCATTATAAGCATGGTACAGTTCCAATTTTCATTACAACTTCTTGAATTTGGAAAATTGTGTAAGTTCAAATATTTTTTGGAACTTGACCGTCACCTACAACATTAAAGCCATTTTTCTCAATGCTCTTCTCCTTCAATATTAGATGTTTAAGCGATGTTATGTACATCGTTTTTTTATAATAAAATACGAACATTTGTTTTGTAATTATGACGAAGATCGTATCGATAATGCTATTGTTCTTTTCGGTAGTTTTTATTGATTCTGTCGGTTTTGTTTCTGGTGGACGAAATCGACAATTTTTACTTTTTACAGACAGTATCAACGTTGGTATTTTCGATCTATAGTTCGTGATGATATTCTCGTTTGCATAGGTGTCTATACCTTACATTGCATCTACTCTTTGCTTACTCACCCTCACATATAGGCCTACTTACACAGTCGTACACGCCGGTAGTATAGATAAATACATAAATACAGAAACTGGAGTCAATTTATGAACGAATCCAGGTATTGTTGATTAGAAAAATGTATTTTTATTGTGCATATAAAGTTATATTTATACCGTTTTTTGTAAAAGGTCATAGTTTAGCCACATTTTGCCATAAATGCATAAATTTGTCATATTTGTAAGAACTATTTTTAGTAAAAGGTCATATTTTGGCCAAATATTGTCCAAAATGCATACATATGTCATACTTTTAAGGACACGAATCCGAAAATACACCTTGTGATCCAATGCAACTCTGTAAAAACTGAAGACTGAGAGGAAATGAGAAAACATTAACCAAGAAGTATGTAGTTGTAGAACAAGACATTTTGGTTGATGAATTTTATTGTACTTAATTTGCTTTACAAACAAATCATTTTTTTAAAATGCTAGTTAGTTTCGAAGACTGCAAACTGTATGTACCCTTCTCACTGTCTTTTCTTGAGTGAATTTTGTTTTTATGTTATACCTAAAAAATCAACAGCAATTTTTGAAAAATAAACATGTACAACGTCAATTTTTTTCCCTAGGGCTTTTATCCAGCCGACAGCCGGTTGCCCTTTACGTCCCGAAGGGACGCATATTCGACCATACACTAGACAAATACTTGCGGGATCCTCTGATCTGGGGTCAGCAGAACGCGAGGCCCTCCGCGACAACACACACACAAAGTCAAGGGACAAACAGCCATGCCCAAGGCGGGACTCGAACCCGCGACCCTTGGGACCGAAGCGCTGAGTCGGTACTCGCTCTTAGCCACCTCGGCCATCCAGTTCGGCGTCAATTTTTTTAAAGATCGTATTTTAATAGGTTTTTGGTGATAAATGCTTGCATATTTCGCTGATTTTCAGGTCATTAAAATCCGGGACGTAATCATGACTTGTAGCGGCGCGCGCAGCTCCAAAGCCGCTCATCCAGCCGCAACACGCGACGCGCCGGAGAGTTGCGCGGCATCGTCGCGTTCGCATCACTGCTCCGTTGGGGGGCCGGCGCGCTTCGTTCCTCGCCCAGCCATCCGCGGACCCAGCGAGGCGTCGCCCGACTGCATCCCGCTGTCCCGCTAATCCTATTTCACTTTCCGTTACCTGAGAAGGCAAACCCGAATCTATATCGTTTCGTTGATCCGGTGTTTCGGATGGAGAAAGAGTGGAGCTCGACTGACAGCGGAGTGTCGTCCGACTGCATCCCGCTGTCCAGCCAAACCGATTTAATTTCTGTTACCTGAGACGACATAGCCTGACTATATCTCGTTTCGTTCATCCAGTGTTTCGAATGGAGAAAGAGTGGAGCTCGTCCGACAGCGGAGGGTCGCCCGACCGCATCCCGCGGTCCAACTAATCCCATTTCACTTTCCGGTACTTGAGAAGGATCAGCACGAGTCCATTCCGTTTCGTTCATCCGATGTTTCAGATGGAGTAAGGGTGGTACCCGACGCAAGAGCGGGGCGTCACCCGACTGCATCCAGCCAAACCGATTTAATTTCTGTTACCTGAGACGACATAGCCTGACTATATCTCGTTTCGTTCATCCAGTGTTTCGGATGGAGAAAGAGTGGAGCTCGACCGACAGCGGAGCGTCGCCCGACCGCATCCCGCTGTCCAGCTAATTCCATTTCACTGTCCCTCACCTGAGAAGGCACAGCCTGAGTCCATCCCGTTTCGTTCATCTGGTGTTTCGGATGGATGAAGGGAGGATTGCATGCCGCAGCAGCGGAGTTGTGTCCGACTACATCCCTCGGTCCGGCTAATCCTATCACTTTTAGATATCTGAGAAGGCACAACCCGAGGTACGAAGATGGTCCTGAGAGATGATTTCATGTTTTATTTCTATAAAATTTTAAGCTGTGTTTACGTCGTCAGTGCTCTAAAAGGACAAAGAAATATTTCTTGAAAACGGACGTAAATAAGGAAATTACAATCGATCAATGTGATTTTGAGGAGACACCACGGGAAACATAGACATCAACTCTTAACTAAAGAGGAAAATAGAACAGGATGGAGCCAGGGTATACCTGTTACGGGAGGTAGGTTTATACTTCAATTAAATCTGTGCTTCCAACGTAACTAGCTGGAAAGAGAGAGGAACACTGCCATCCAATCGGAAGCTTGAGTATCACAAAATTAAGTCATAACGAAGCTTCCGATTGGATGACAATTTCCCCCTCTCATGCCAGCTCGTGTTCTCTAAGGGAGTTCCTACTTTAATCGGAGTATAGGTCTGGAGGAGAATTCTAGCGGCCGGCTGCTCTGATCGGTCGTTTTCCGTGGTTTCTCCGATCAACACCAGGCGAATGCCGGAGCAGTACCCTACCGAACGGGCCACGGACCGCGCGCGATCTGTCCTTCCTCTTCCTTGTCCTATCCTCTCCCCTCACACACACACTTACACTAACATGCACTACACTACCACATATTCTGGGAGACCTTAGAGCTTGTCCCGGCTGGGGCGGTGCCCCGCTGTTGGGAGAGTCCTGGGTAGGGGGAAACCCCACTAGCCGACGGTAGGTCGGCGCCGGATCTCGCCATCCAGGGGGCGACGATCACCGCCATCTCCCGAGAAAAAAACATGCACTACACTAACGGGACTAATTACCAGAGTAGTTGACGCGCCCTGAAACACGAAAAAAAATCAATCAATTAATCAGAGTATAGGAAAAGTCACCCACAAGATGCGGTCGGTATGCGCCCGGCCGGCGACCGGCGCGCGTCATTTCCCGCCCCGCCGCCCGCTGCCCGCCCCCCCCTTCGGACCCAACGGGGCGTCGCCCGGCCGGTGCAGCGGCGGCGGCTGCTTGCTACCTGCCCCGCCGCCGGCCGCCAGGGACACCTGCACCGCCCCCGTCGCCACACGCCGCCCTCCACTGCCCGTATTGACGCGCGGGCCTACTCCGGCAGCCACCAACTGGCACTGGCCCTCGCTTCGCCTCGCCTCGGACTGACTGCATTGTCTGCCGCAGCCGCACTTCCCGGCCCGCGCGCGTACTACTGCTTCTCGTTCCGTTGGCCGAGAGGGAGGATCGTTTGAGACCCGCAGGAATGGAAGTGTGATCGGAAATTAGGCTTTTTAAAGTGCAACGTACGGGTGTATTGATTACCCAAGTTTCATCGTAAATCGAATTCTGTTATCTCGTATCCATTGATATTTCGAACTTATTGATTTTATCCCGAAATTATTGATTTTATTTCGAACTTATTCATTGTATCTCAAACGTATTGATTGTATCTCAAACGTATTGATTGTATCTCAAACGTATTGATTGTATCTCAAACTTATTGATTGTATCTCAAACTTATTGATTGTATCTCAAACGTATTGATTGTATCTCAAACGTATTGATTGTATCTCAAACGTATTGATTGTATCTCAAACGTATTGATTGTATCTCAAACGTATTGATTGTTTCTCAAACGTATTGATAGTATCTCAAACTTCTTAATATGTCGCGCGGGCCACCAACTGGCATTGGCCATCGCTTCGCTTCGCCTCGCCTCGGAGTGACTGCATTGTCTGCCGCACTTCCCGGCCCGCGCTGATACTACTGCTTCTCGCTCGGTTGGCCGAGAGGGAGAACCGCCTGGGTTTAAAGACCAGCAGAAATGGGAGTCTGATCGGAAATTTGGGATTTTAAAGTGCAACGTAGGGGTGGCTTGGTTACTCACGTGTCGTAACTCGAATTCTGTTATCCCAAATTTATTGATATCTCGAACTTATTGGTTGTCCCCACCGTGTTGGTGTCATCTCTAGAATTTCTTGATACTCTCTTTAGAATTTCTTGATATCATCTCTAACTTTTTAATATGTCTGGAATTTCTTGACTTTTGAGTTGTACCATATATTTATTTGAATTATTGATTGTTCACTTTGCTGCTTTGAATGTATTAAGAACGCAGTATCTTACAGAAATGTTCTGAGTAACAGCATTATAAATATGCGCTTTTTCTGTACTAGTTGCAGGTGTGTAACTTGTTAAGAAATTATTAATATATGGGAGATCTGTGTGTTGGAAAAATATCTATACTGATTTCCTGGTGTTTGAGTGAATGAAATAAAACGTTTATTAAAAATGAATATACGTTATACTAACTCCGTAAATTATTAACAATTCAAATGTTAAGAGCTCAATAAAATTGGATATTGTTCTCTCAGTTGAAAACTTCGTATCGATTCCAGTGTTTGGATATAGTAGTATGGATATTGAAGCAGACGGTATTTGACGTATCAAAGCTCAATTTGCCATCTGTGTCCGAATGTAATCAATTATGGAAATGTGCATTAGACGCAGAATTGATGTTGAGTGTAATAGTTAATATTCTATTATATATAAATAAATGAATGAATGGCGAATTTGACGCCCAAAAGACAGCTCTTCCGCCGGACCAGGTACAAATCATACATTATTTTAATGCTTAACAAATGCTGGAGAGCGAAAATGTGCTCTGGATTTGGACATCGACGTTCTCTCGTCGAAATCGATACTAACTATCGTGCGGAATCGAGTTTCGCACCAACCTCCGTCTCACTTCATTGCCACCGCCGCGCACTTAGTCCCCTCGCGTGCTTTCTGCTGGCGGTCCAGCCCTCTCGCGTACTTCCTGCTTCAGCCCCCCGCCCCCGCCGCCGTTGCCGCTACCGCACTCTATCGTCCGAGGGGTTGGGTGCCCGCGCTGCCACCGAAGCACGGCGTAAGCGGTGTGGAACCGAACCGAACCGAATGGAGGGGAAGTTCGGGAGGGGGCGGGGTGGGGAGGGAGGGGAAGGGAATCTAATCGAATCAAGTGGCACTCGGTCCCCCAGGAGCCCCCGCAGGCACCTCCAACCCCCTCCTTCCCCCCTCCCTCCTCCACGGTAGCAGCCCCCGCCAAATTAAGAAGAGAGCGCTATTAGCGGAAATGATTGGAATTGCTAACGCAAGATGGCGGCGGTGACTGTGGGGTTGTTGCGGGTTGCGTGTTTGTTCGTAAAATGTTGTTAACGTTCTAGAGACGGTCTAGTTTTGGTTAGAAGATGCTTTATCATCACGTGGTGGGGCTGTTTGGATCGTGGCAAAGTACTCGTAGTGGTGCTCGAGTGATCACGAAATTTCGTTGACATTCCACGCAACTGTTGAGTTTGATATTTGGTAGTAGGCAGAGGAACTCAATTGAATGTAAGTATTTCTATGAACGTGTTACTTTTGACGTAATATGCCGAAACGTCTTTCACACTATGCCACAGTGTAGTTTAATTTGACAATATTCTAATGTTATAAAGTCGATACACTTCTGATATGCCATTCTATCACAAATGTCTCGAGCTACTTTTGTTGAAGAGAGTGTTCTTCAAGATTTATCTATAGAATTAGAAGTCATAATGCTGGATTACGTAATCGTTGATACAGAGTACTTCAAGCAGAAGTTGCACCGCTGTCGTTTGGCATTTTACATAGTGTACAAAAATATTTTAGCTGAATATTGTCGTAGTGGACGTATCTTTTTGAGTCAGTAGTGTTCCTATGTGGCTTCTGCTGCCCTCCTCCCCGAAACCAATCATAGATATTCGAAAATATAGCTTTTAGTTACTTTCTTTACTAATAAAGACATTCAATACATCAGTTAAGTTGTACGTATTAATATAAGTCAACTAATAAAAGTACATTTTTAATATTCAGCATAAATGAACAATTCTTTACAAGAAAACATCGAGTTAACTGGATACTATATACTTGTAGCCCCACCCGAAACCGCATCGAGAATAATCCTGGGTGCTCCTCTGCCTTGAGGTAATATCAGCGCGCTCCAAATACCATGGATGTTGTAGCTCACTTAAATCATTTCCACAATCATTATCATCGAATTGGCGTTTGGTTTGTAAACGATCGGCCACGCCTGATCAAAGTCGTACGCCGTTGGTGAAAAGACGCGGAATTCCCAGCGCGTTAACCGATTGTCTGTCTCCCCCCTCCCCGTGTGCATTCCATATTCATTCGCGGCAATTTCCCGGTCGAGCGCCTCCACGTGAGTGCATCGCGATCAAAGCCCCCCACCCCGCCCTCACCCCACCTCTCCCCTCATTCTCTCCCACCCCTCGTGCGGTCCCCATTGTAAGCCCACCTGCCACCGGTGCGGGGCGAGGCAGGGAGAGGCGGCGCGATGCGGGGCGGGGAGGGCCATGGAAAGATGGGGCAAGGGCAGGAAGAGGCGGTGCGAGACGGAGCGAGGCAAGGCGGAGTAGGGCTAGGGCGGGGATGGGCAGGGAGAGGCGGGGGATGTCAGACGGGGAAGACCAGGGAGAGGTGAGGCAAGGGCAGGGCGAGGCGGGGAAGGGCAGGAAGAGGCGG